>OAMR01000176.1:1932081-1944171 GCA_900205405.1 Echinochloa crus-galli
ATGTTTCTGATGGATGGCGAGGATCGATGAGATTTACAGCTGCAGCGCACTTCTCTGATGCACTTCCCTGCCTGCAGGGCTGCCGCTCCGGCATTCGGTCCAAGCTCGCCACGGCGGACCTGATCAGCGCGGTAAATACATGCATATATATATATATATATAATTATGTTCAATCAACGTAGCTCTATATATAATCAAAATTAAACTTGCAATTATATATGCGCATATGCATTTGCAGGGCTTCAAAAATGTGAGGAACCTAGAAGGCGGATACCTCTCCTTGCTCCGAAGCACAAATCAGCACCACCACCACCCAGCTGCTGCCTAATTCATTCATCCATTAACCGCCCACTGCCATATATAGTATATATGATGATCGAGCATACATACATATTTATTTTCCCCTCGCTACCTCTCGATCGCCATCGATAACTGTAATATTATATGAAATAAAGATCCAGGAGGAAGAACAATGCAACAAGATACATAAAGGCATATATGCTTCTACTACTTGATAATGAATTTGAAGCTTCTCCGATCCATGCTATATACACCGGCCTGCATCTCTTGATCATTCCATCACTACTACAAAACTCATTTTGGATGTATTCTTCCTTATGGACTGGATCTTTTTTAAAATCATCTTATCTTACTCCTTACTATTACTAATTGGAGGCTCCTTTCATATTAATCCACACCAAAAGCGCTAGTAAAAAAAATAAATTCTCACAAAAATCAGAAACATTCAGCCATCCTAGCCATTGAATTTATTATAGTTCTTAAAATTTTTACTATTACTAATTGGAGGCTTCTTTTGGAACCATCATGTTAATCCACGACAGAACCGCTAGAAAAAAAAGATAAATTCTAGAAATTCATAGCCATCAATAGGTTCTAATCATCTACCCATTAGATTTATTATATTTTCTAAAAATTACCCATCTATACCGTTATGAAATTAGGCACCTCTATCATTATGAAAATAACTTAATATACCTAATTTTTTGTTTATAAATCGCCAATATGTGCCAAATTGGAAAAGCACATTATTCTTTCAAGGAAAAAAATGCCATGACATCACTTATTTCCACCTCTTGATGAGCTCTATCGTGGACATATGCTAACAATAGCTTATAATGTTATTCTTGAACAATCATATCATCCAGTTCTATGCAGCAATTACTGATCTAGTAATTGCATTTGAGCCGGTGGCTTGATACATGAAAAAGCATATAAGTGAGCCTGCGATTCAAGAGACAACAGCATCTCGATGCTAGTGTCCTTCAGGTGAGGGCGGCCGTGGTGATGGTGGTGGCGGCGATCTGGGGGAAATCCTTGTCTGGCATGTTGTGCCGGACCGGTGGCTGATGTGTGTGTGACACACACCTTGTTGAAGGCGCTGCTGAAGTCTTTGGTCAGACCGTCCCCCTGTGGGCCCGCGGTTGATCAATAACTGGGTGAAAACCTAGCCTGGTTTCTCCAGGCCGGCGGCGGCAGTGCAGGCGCGTCGTCGAAGTTCTTGGTCGTCAAGGCCGGGCAGTTCTCCCGTGTGGACATTATGTTCGGTATTCAGCGCAGGGCGAAGGAGGCATTGGATGGCGTAGCAGTTCGGATGTTGGTTAGCAGTATCTGCACCAAGTCTTCGTTCTGTTGCCTTCGAAGAAGCATCAATGGTGGTTGGTGTCCAGCGTTTTCAGTTCTTTGTAAGGTCCTGTAAACGTGTTATAGCGATCCTGGTGGTCGCGTAAGACTACTAGACCCCCATGATGTAATTTTCAGGTTTTTGTTTGGCCGTAGCAGTTTTGGTCAAGGCCGGGTAATACATTATCCATTATCTAAAAAAGTTTGTCAATTCGAAACTACAGACTGGAAATTGTGTCTGTGCAAATGAAGGCGCAAATGAATGGTAGTTGTTCCTGCGCAATGCCAAAATCAGTTAGAACTACAGATGGTCTATTTCAATATTTATGAACTTCTTCTTTTTATTCTTCTTCATATTATTATTACTTTTGTTGTTACCGTTATTGTTGTTGTTGTCGTCGTCGTCGTCGTCGTTGTTGTTATTAGGGGCATTTGTGTTCTTACCCCTACTTTGAAGTCTAAGAGTGATTTTGTCCTCGTTTTTTTAACTTTGTGATTTTGCCCTCTACTATTCAAAAGTCAATGCGATTTTACCCCTAGTCAATATCCAAAATAGGGGTAAATATGCAAAGACCAAGGGCAAAAACGCATTGACTTGTGAGTTATTGAGGGAAAATTCACAAAGTTGAAAAAATAAGGATAAAATCACAATTTTGAAGTAGGGGCAAAAACACTAAAAACCCTTGTTGTTGTTGTTCTTGTTATTGTTGTTGTTGCTGTTGTTGTTGTTGCTGTTGTTGTTGTTGCTGTTGTTGCTGTTGTTGTTGTTGCTGTTGTTGTTGTTGCTGTTGTTGTTGTTGCTGTTGTTGTTGTTGCTGTTGTTGTTGTTGTTGTTGTTGTTGTTGTTGTCGTTGTTATTCTTATTCTTATTATTATTATTATTATTATTATTATTATTATTATTATTTGTGAATCACATCACAATGCTCATATACACGCAACACACTAACACAAATCTTATCCTTATGACCTTATGTGCACACCCAAGGGATGGAGCCGAGAGATCTAGAGAGTCACAAAGTCACCATATGCACCTAGATGTTGACGGGCATGTCGCCTACTACATAAAATAAATCAAGAAAAAAACGAGCATCCATAATGGATTGAGGACTTGAACTAGGTGAGTAGTTTTTTTTTAAGATTGCGGGAGCATCACACTGTCATTTTAGATAGGTAGCAGGTATAGGTCTTGTTACAATACGATATTACATAAAAATAAAAGTGCACTCTCACGACTCTGATAAAGACTAACATAGATAACTAGAGGAGCATCGGTCGTCCATAGGCCTTTGGCTCATTGTCATTATGAAATATACACTCTCCATAGTCTCATGACTTTGATAAAGACTAACATAGATTTAGACCTATTCTGCAATGAAATTTTCGCCTTTATTTCGTTTTCCACCTGCAAGGCATCCATCTCCTTGCATTCAAAGATTTATCGATTTCTTTCCTTCCAAAGGTTCTAGGTTGTGTACATTAGCAACGCCATCTTGGCTCTTCTCATTTCCTTTGGTAGGTTCTTTAGGGCTCCAGTCCACTATGATTCCACTTCCACGTCTAGTTCAGGAGCCTATAAAAATTCTGTCGACTAGACACCAATTTGCTCCCAAATGGACTTAGAAAAGGAGCACCGCGAAGAATCAGATGTTTAGACGTTTCCTGCTCTTGGTTATAGAGAGGACAAATCAGATTGCAGGGCCATTTTCTCGCTTGGAGCTTGTCTGCTGTCAGCAGCTTGGTTTGCACTAGAGGCCGGGCAAAAAAACTTGTGTTTGCCTTCTGCTCGAGCCTTCTAGATCCCATCGCCGGTGAAAGTTCGAGCAGGAAGCAGTCAATTCGTGGGTTCTGGCGGGTGCTAGAAACCTAGGGCGTTTGTTTTGCGAGTAGTCTGTTTTGTTCCGCGCTTTTGCGTGCTTGTAATTCAATTTTTTCCCTACTTAATACAATAATGCGCAGGTCTCCTGCGTATTCGAGAAAAAAATCCTATAAATTGAATTTCGTACGCAAATTTTGCAGTATACTCACCATCAGCAATGAAATTAAATGTGCATTCTTACCCTTAATTATTGTTTTTACTATAGTATATTTATAAATTCCAAAATAAATTATGGGATTGTAATAGCATTCTTAAGGCAAAACTATATGTATGATTTTCATGTTTTCTAGATTAAATAATTTAAAAATTATTGATAGTATAAGTTTCATAAGTCTAACTAGACTATTGACAAAATGTCAAGTATTTGTGATGGGAGGTAATACTTTCTAGTGGTATCACCCAAAAGAAAAACATTCCTTGATCTAGCATGATTAGTCCCAACTTACTAAAAAAATAGTACTGTCATAGGGACACTTCTGGTACCAACAAAATAATACCATGAAAATGAAATGTTTCCATAGGTCTCTTGCTTTACTACACCACACCACACCCGAGTCCCATCTAAATATAGTTAAATTTTATTGGAATATGTTGCCTATGTGTTGGCAAATGTGGAGGCCTTCGATCCTTCGAATTTGTGACCGTCGGGTGGAAATCAACGTCCCAGATGCAGCTACCTGCCTATATAAGTAGATCGCCCGAGGAACTGACCTTCGTGCCTCCTCGTCCCATTTCCCTACACAGCCGCCTCTGGTCAATTCCCCACCTATGTGTTGCGTCCTAGAATCGTCGCCAAATCCACCGCTCTCGGCCATCACCATTTCCAGATCCATTGCCCTTCGCTGTCATCGACTCGTCTTCCATGGCTTCGGCGTCCCTTTGACTCCATTGTCGCTAGATCCATCGCCGACTCAACTTCCATGGCTTCGGTGTCCCCTTGCCTCTATAGCCGCCAGATCCACCGCTCTTCAGTGTTGATGACTCATCTTCCGTGGCGCTGGTGCCCCCATGCCTCTATCGTCGTCAGATCCACAGCTCTCAACCACCGCATTCCATATCCGCCGCCCTTTATGATTGGTGAGTCATCTTCCATGGCGTCGGCGCCCCCACGCCTCCATCATCATTAGATCCATTTCTCTCAGTCGCCACCATTTTCAAATCAACTGTCCTTCATTGTCCTCGACTCATCTTCCATTGCTTCATCACCCCCTTTCCTCCATAGCCGCCATATCCACTGCCCTTCACCTTAGATGACTCATCTTCCATGGGATCATCACCGTGCCTTCATCGTCGTCAGATCCACTGCTCTCGACCGCTGTTATTGAGAAATCCACCACCCTTCATTGTTGCTGACTCATCTTCCATGGATTATGTACCCCCTTTCCCCCATCTTCTCCAGATCCACCGCTCTTGATCGCTGACATTTCTAGATCCACCGCAGTTCATCGTCGCCGACTCTTCTTCCATGGCTTCGATGGCCTCTTACCTCAAACACTACTAGATCACCACTCTCGATGACCATTGTTTCTAGATCTGTTCACCACTACCGCCACAAATTATTCCAACCATGATGCCCCACTACCATCCTCATCCAACCGGTGGTCCCTTTAATACCCATGAATGATGGCTCCCCTCTGCTTCGTCATCGCCACGACCAATGGGGTCCTCCAACATAAGAGATAACAAGAAGCTCATTGAAGAAGAAGGAAAACATCTTCAATCGAATTCAACGGTATGAAATTTCTTAAATTTTGCCTCCCTAAATTAGTTGATGCTACATTTAGCGCAAAATATAAGCTATTTTAGAATTCTCGGTTAATCATTAAGAGATGAAAATGCTTGAAAAACTATGTAGATTGAAAAGTGATTTTGTTAGATTGATCATGAATATAACTTTCAAAAGTTTTTATTATTTTTCTTTGAAGTATGTGATTATTTCTCTTTGAAGTATGTTATTTCTTAGAAAATGTTGGTTCAGGTGTTACATTGTACATCCTGTTGATACCCTAAACAATTTATATTTTGAATTGGAGGGATTAACCTTTTACATTTCTCTAGTTTGATGGGTATAAGGTTGGACAATCCATGTGCAGTTGATACAAACTTTATATGATCTTACAAATATATGTTGTCCACTATTTGTATCAGCGATTAATGTTGCCAACCTTAGATGTTCTTGTAAATCTCTCTACTCAACTAGTAGTAATTGCTATTGCCCGTTTTAGTTGATCTTGTAAATCTTTTTAGTCCACTAGTAATAATTAATGCTGTCTTCTTTAGAAGAATTCTAAAGCTGGCAATATTAATTGTTACTAGAGATTTACAGCATCATCAAAAAGGGTAATGTTAATTACTACTAGTGAAGTACATAGATGCACAAGATATCTAGTATTGACAATATTAATTGCTACTGTAGATCGTGAACTACTCTCCAGTAGGTATTTAAAAAATTATATATAAGATTTTGATTACTACTACAGATATACTAGATCTAGAGAATCCTCCAAAGACCATATTAATTGCTTATCACCAGTAGAGATTTAAACAACAGCCAAACAATGCCATTTTGTAATTTAATTGCTACAGATATACGAATAAAGATCTTAGAGAATCATCCAAAGATGACAAATATTAATTGGCGATTACAGAAAGAGATTTAAGCAGTGGCAAAACAAGGAGTCTGAATTTGCCTAAAAAAACAAGGAGTCTGAAAGAAAACCACGCAGAAATGACGGAAACCGCCGCCGCCCACCACACTGTGCCGCTGTGCCAGCCAACGCCAAGGCTCTACTGCCTAGAGCGGACAGGTGTTGCGGTGCACTCCACGGTCCCCACATCCCCAGAAGCCACGGCCGCGTCAGACACGGGCCCCACCCTGGCCCCTGGATGCAGTCATGCAAGCCCGTCATTCCTTCCCGGCTTCTCTAAACCTTACACACAACTGAAAGCGCAAACGCCAAAATTTGGAGACCTTTTGAGCCCCTTCCTTGCTCCCTCTCTCGCCCCCACCCTGCTGCCTTCATATACTAGCCAAAATCTCTCTATCTATCTGCGCTCTGGCCCGCACGGCTCCACGCGCTCCGCCGCCCGCCCTCGCCGCTGAAGTGATCGCATTGTGGGCGCCCGCGCTTCCAGGCCATGGCGGAGGGCTCTTCCAAGTAAGCGCCCCCGATCCTGTCCGCGCGCCGGTTTCGTGCCCTCGTTGTGCGGTTGGGGGGGGGGGTGAATTTTGAAGTTTTCTCACGCGTGCTTTGTTTTGGCGGCTTGGTTTTGGTTTTGGTTTGGGTCGCAGGGGCAATCCCGCCGGCTCCTAGGATGAGTGGAAATCGTGGCTCGACGACCCCGACGTCGTCGAGGTTTCGGCGGAGGCCACCCCCGGGTGGAGCTCTTCCGGCCGCCAGAAGCGGAAACTGGCGCAGGTGAGGCAGACACCGGAAACACGTTTCTCTTTCTCACTATTTTTTTAAGCCTCATTTTGTCGTCCATGTTCCGCGTCTGCGGGTTGTTCGCATGCTCGGTAGGCAAGTTCCAATGCGCGACTGTTGTTTGGTCGTGTTTGGTCCTCCGATGGTGATCGCACTTTGGTCGTGTATAGCTATAGCGAGGAGGAAATGATATGGGTTAGCAATTGTTTAATGTTGGGGGCCTTTTTTTTTCTTTCCAATTTCAACCTTTTGGTGTCGGATTGTGATTCAATTTTGTGCGTCACCCTGAAATGTGTTATCTTAATCATGCTTGCATTGGTGATAGAATCCAAAATTTTATCTGGTCTTTCAGCCAGCTCTTGTTGAATGTCCGATCGGGTGTTGTAGTGATGGGGAATTCATCGCAGTGATCTGCTGTGTCGTCAGTCTTTTCTACTCGGCATTGGGTTGGACAATCACTTGAAAGCTGTGCTAGTCTCTAAACCGATAACGCTCTCTTAGCATATCAGAATATACTTGTGCATCATCCAAATCTAAGGTTCATTTGGACATGCCGCTCTTTTCATAAGCAGTACCGGCTGTTTTTTAGCATCATGTTTTTCACATTTTGCATTTTGTGGAATTTTACCATGGCTGGTCATGAGTATTTTACATGTATCCTCACCTGAAGCGACAATTTTTTCTTCAAAGGTTACATGTACATCGCATGTATTGATCACTGCAAGTCTGTCATCGGATATGGTGTTTCAAGATGTCATGCGGTGATTGCATTTGCCTTCTTCTATCTACTGTGAAGCGGAGTTAATGTGCTTATAGTGATTGATTTACGTAATATTTAGGGTGCCTTATAATTTCGCTTGGCAATACTTATTTACCATTCATGTGATTCGCCTATGCAGTAACAGAGTTTGTGGCCTTCTTGTGTGACTCTTTCATTACAGACTTTAAATGGCAATGATTCTTAACTAGGGCTATTTTTCTCCAATTTTACTTAGTATTTTCGATTTTGTTATCATGTTTTGGAAATGAGATGATTGGTAATGGTAAATTTGGTTCTAGATTCGTTCAAGCTTATGCTTTGGTACATTAATTTCAGTATCTAAGTTTGGTTCTTTATGAATGCTCCAACATGTTGTTAAGATGCCACAAAACCTTTCTATTTTAAATTCGTTACATGTCCAATCTATAGGTTGTTACTTCTGACATAATTAAACTTGATGCTGATGATGATCCTGATGGAGTTATGATAATTGGCGAGAGCATAAATGTTCACAAGAATAAGCAAACTGGTGTTCATATGAATTTGCCTGAGCATGTAAAGGTGAAGTATTTTGTAGACTTGTTTTCTTTTCGATATCCTTGGTTATTATTACACTATGTTAGTTGACTTTTCCTTTTCTGTTGGGCAACTTCAGAGTGGTATGTCTGCAGATTTTGCTGGCCCAAGTGCTATTCCTCTCACAATGGTTGGCCCATGGAATGGCCTGGAGGTTTATCATAATAATATTGCCGGCCCAAGTGCTATTCCTCTCACAAAGGTTGACCCATGCGATGGCCTGGAGGTTTATCATAATAATATTGCCGGCCCAAGTGCTATTCCTCTCACAAAGGTTTGCCCATGGGATAGTTTGGGAGGTTATCATAATAATGTTGCCGGTCCAAGTGCTATTCCTATCCCAAGCGTTTGCTTGGACGGCCTGGGAGGTTATCATAATAGTATTGCTAGCCCAAATGCTATTCCTGTCACACAGGTTTGCCTATGGAATGGCCTGGAAGGTTATCAAAATAATGTTGCCGGCCCAACTGCTATTCCTGTCCCAAAGGTTTCCCTATTGGATGGCCTGGGAGGTTATCATAATAATATTGCCAGCCCAAATGCTATTCCTGTCACAAAGGTTTGCCCATGGGATGATCTCGGAGGTTACCATAATAATGTTGCCAGCTCAAATGCTATTCCTGTCACAAAGGTTTGCCCATGGAATGGCTTGGGAAGTTATCATAATAATGTTGGCAGTTCAAGTGCTATTCCTATCCCAAAGGTTTACCCGGTGGATGGCCTGGGAGGTTATCATAATAATGTTGCCAGCCCAAATGTTGTTCCTACCATGGAGGTTTGCCCATGGAATGACTTGGGAGGTTATCATAATAATGTTACCAGCCCAAGTGCTATTCCCGCCACATATTTTCTTCCATGGAATGGCATAGTGCTTCCTCCATCTTTTTATGATCAGTTTGTTGTGTCACCTGGAGTGGAGCATGATGAATCCGATAGTAGCAGCACTTCACTGATGGAAAGTGGCAGCAGCTTTAACTCTGGTGGGAATAATTACATGGACATACCACCTGCTGTGGAAACAGTTCTACCACAGGAGACTTCTGCCGAGATGCCACATCAGTCCAGTCAAACTAAGGTTGCTAATAGTGTTGATGAGAAGTACAAGACATTTAAACAATTTGATACAGTTAATGACCATGATGATCATTACTACGCATTGCCAGGCAAAAGCAAAGTTCAGGCTGTTAAGAAGGTATCTATTTTAAACTTTGGACAGGCTCTATCTTCACTTTATTTCCTCAATTCAATATTAAGTTGGTTTTTAAACAGCCATCAAAGGCCTGGGTGAAGCGGATTCAACATGAATGGAAAGTCCTAGAAAATGATTTACCAGGTAAGTTTGCTAATGTGTTTATCATGGTATAATATTCTAAAGATTTTACGGTTTTGTTAAATACTGATTGTTTCATAATATCAGTCCTTTACTCTTTGCTCAACAGATGTGTGAGCTTGTTGATCTTTACCAATTCACATGTGTGTCCAAAATGACTTTGAGTTCAATCTAACCAGACAATTGCATGGGACACAACTGTTTTCATGTACTTACTGGTGTTTTCTCCAAATTGAACAGATACAATATATGTAAGAGTTTATGAGGATAGAATGGACCTGCTTAGAGCTGTCATTGTTGGACCAGCAGGCACTCCTTACCATGATGGGCTTTTCTTCTTTGATGCCTATTTCCCTTCTCGATATCCAAGCAAGCCTCCGGTAAGTAATATTTTGATGTCACGTGCGTCTATGATAGCTTGTTTTTCCTTTGTTTCCATTTTTAAGAATATGCATGCCAATATATTCATCTGTTCTTTCAGCAAGTGAATTACCGCTCTGGAGGATTGCGGCTTAACCCAAATCTCTATGATAATGGGAAAGTCTGTCTTAGCCTCCTAAACACCTGGGAAGGTACTGGATGTGAGAAATGGAGCCCATCTAATTCAACTATGCTGCAAGTTTTGGTCTCCATTCAGGCCTTAGTGTTGAATGCCAAGCCTTATTTCAATGAACCTGGTTATGAATTGTTTGCAAACTCTCCTCATGGGGAGAAGCTATCTATGATGTATAATGAAGAAATTTTTCTGCTATCCTGCAGAACAATGCAGTACTCTCTGCGCAATCCACCAAAGGTACTGAGATGTTTGCCCTGCTTTATATTTATCTTCTCAGTTTAAAAGCAACAGTAGTGTTTAATCTTTATTTTCATTGGTGAAGAATGTTTTTTGGGTGAGCAAAAACATGTATAGAGTAAGATCCATTGAATCCGCTTCACACAGCTTTGTGGAAGAGTAGAATGAGGAAGCTAATGTCTAATGATAAACCTTTTTATGGAAGAAAAACTGAACCTGTCTCACGATCCTGATGCTTCAAAATTTGATGAATGTTCACTTCTTACAGCATTTTGAGGACTTCATTGTTGGCCATTTCCGCACTTACGGACACAAAATCCTGAACGGATGCAAATCCTACATGGCGGGTGCCCAAGTTGGTTGCCTTGTCGGAGATGGAGTGCAGGATGTCGACGAGGGTGACAAAAGCTGCTCCACCAAGTTCAAGGCGTCGCTGAAAGTCTTGTTTGTGGAGCTACTGAAGCAGTTCTCCAACGTGGGTGTTAATTGCGATGAGTTCCAGTTTTCTGCTGGAACGGCCAAGGCAAAGCTACAGCAGGGACCCCATTGAAGTTAAAGACATAGGAAGAGCAAGGAATCAAGACTCAAAAGTAGGGAGGTTGACAGGTTTCGCTTAGCAACAGGAGATTTTGCTTCTGCCAGTATTTTCTAGAGACAAATTTTACATGTGTTCGTCTATTATACACAGTAGTTTTGACATTTGTCTGGTGTTTACTCTGCGCGCCTTTTTGGTGTGTGCCGGCCGTTTTTTGTGCGCATTGCTCTTGTCGTTTACACCCGACTACCCGGGCAGGTTAAGCAACAAGCCAACAATGCTGTTTGTCTGCTGCCTGGAGTATGCCTTGTTCGTTTCCTTCTTGGTAATCCCAGCCATCCGTGTCAGCTTATGCCTGGCATGTAGGCTATTCTGTCTTCTGCAGCTAAGATATTGATGGATGGCCGGATGGTTCCTGAGCTCCAGTGCCGGCCGGTGTAAAGCCGGCAGGGCTGGATGTTGCCGGTGGAGCTCGGCACGGCTTTGGGTGGACACGCCAGCTTGTGTGCATTAATCTGTGCTGAGTGGTTCTATGTTTCGGTATCACCAGTCCTTTTCCTTCTACACGATATTCTCAGAATTCGGAAAAGAAATGGGGAAATGCCGAAATGGGTAACGGTGAAGACGTTTTCATCCTGTCCCACCCGGGCTGTCTGTCAGCATCCGCACTTGAGTCTCCAGCACGTGCTGACCACGGCATCTATCTGCCTCAAGTGTATCTTTTGGTCTGCAGTGGAGCAAAGTGTACGTACCAAGAGGCCACTGGCAGTCGACGTTTACTTATCGTTTCTCTGAGGTCTTGGTCTCCCACTGCACTCCGAACCACTAATTAGTAGTACCCCTTTGCTGCCATTATGGCGTGTATGAGCCATGAGGACGATGCATGGAGCAATCCACTCCAGCAACAAATATAATTCTAGCTAAAAGTCCATTATTACCATGGTTGACGGCATGGACGTACAGAATACGTTGCACGACTCGCAAAATTGCACCTCGGTTTCGTCTCCCTCCTCCACTACTAAAACAGCCGCAGCAACGCTGCCCGGCAAGCCGGCAGGCACAGCATTTCCGTCGTGTTGCTTGCCTCATCCCGCCGGAATGGCACGGCCTCACAATCACAGCCACCTCTCCCTTCTCCTCCTCCTCCTGCT
>OAMR01000176.1:1947626-1979791 GCA_900205405.1 Echinochloa crus-galli
GGCGCCGCCCGCGCCGGGTGGAGTGAGCAGGGTTAGGGTTAGGAGGGGGGAGGGGCTGGCCGGCTGGCTTATATAGCCCCCTCCCAACGGTCGGATCCAACGGCCGGATCCAACGGCTGGGAGGGGAGCGGGGCTGGCTGGGCCGTCGGGGGAGGTGGGTTGGCTGGGCTGTCTTGGCAGGCCTCGGGCCGCCACCGGGCCGACCAGTTTTCGGGCCGTGCCTCGGGCCGGCACTATGGGCCGAGGTGGCGGCCCAAGCACTATGGCCTCTTCGGGCCGGACCAGCCCATGGCCCGATCCATCGTGCCTAGGGCCGGGCTAGGGCCGGGCTTTTTAGGGCCGTGCCTCGGGCTGCCCATCGTACCCGGCCCATTTGGATTTCTATACTCTCCACGCCCTTCGTCACCGGCCGCCTCGGGGGCGCCCACTTGAACCCCATCTCCCTCGTCGCCTACTCCGAGGACGACGACTACGAGTACGGAAACGCCGCCTCCTGCCCGCCGCCGCCATCGCTCCCCGCCGGTGGCACGCGACGACACGTTCTCCTCCGCGCGGGGTTCTCGCGGTGCGGCCGCCTCAGGGCGCTGATCGGAACTAGAAGCTCCTACGGCCTGGAGTACAGGCCCAACGGCGGCGGGCGGCGGCTTCCCGCTGCGTCCGGGCCACCGGCGCATGTACGTCAACCAGATGCGCTGCGCCGCCGACGGCGCCGTGCGCGCGTACATGGTGTTCTACGCCGCCAATCCACAAGACGCCTCCTCCCCGTCATCCAACTACACGGCGGCGCGGTGGAGGGGCGGTCCCGGCTTCCTGGTCGGCGACGAGGCGCTGGTCGCCGACGGGTTCTGGGACTCGTCTCGTGGCCGGCTCTGCCTGAGGGCGTGCCGCGTGGTGCGCTCGGGCCAGTCCAGCGCGGACCTGGCGGTGGGCGCGTGCGGGATCGGGGTCAGCCTCTGGTTCCCGGCCGTGTGGTCGGTCCGGGACCGGAGCGTCGCGGCCGGGATGATCTGGAACGCGAGCGGCGGCGGCGACATGGCCGGTGTGATCTCGTTGTCGAGAACCGGGGGGTACGCGGGCAACATGTCCGAGATCAGGTACAAGTACACCCTGGTGGAGGAGGCCAAGAAGCACTACGACTCCATGCCGGAGTTGAGCACGGAGACGAAGGGCAGCAGGTTCCCTGGTAACTACTCGTATGCCGACTTGTCGTTGTATTTCTCCGTGAAGAGAAAAGGATTTACCGGCAACGGGTACGCCTCGCCGTTCACGATCGGCTCCGCCTTTGTCCAAGGGGGCGGACTGATGTCCGATGACGACGCCGACGCCTTCCGTCGGCTTGAGGCAGGAGAGATGAGCAAGCAGCAGAAGCTCCTGAATGTCAGCTACGATGTGGAGTATTGGGTTCAGCATCTCGATCACACAGCTAGGAATTTCTCGCAGGGGGACCAGCGAAGTTTCTCAGCAGAAGGCGTCTATGATACCAAGACAGGATCCCTATGCATGGTTGCCTGCCAAGTGATGATCAACGCCTCATCAGACTGCGAGGTCCTGATAACAGTCCAGTTCGCTCCGACGGACGCCAAGTCGAGGGAGCGCGCGGTCGGGACGATCAGGAGCCTGAGGAAGCAGAGCGATCCCCTGTTCTTCGAGCCGCTGGACTTGGTCGCCCACGGGATGACCGTGATACAGTGGGCGGAGTCGAGCTCCAGGATGGACATGGAGAGCGTCATGCTGGTGGCCTCCATGGCGCTGTCCTGCGCCTTCACCGCCCTGCAGCTGCGCCACGTGAGGAAGCACCCGGAGGCGCTCCCGGCCATGTCGGTCACCATGCTCGCCGTCCTGGCGCTCGGCTACGTGGTCCCGCTCGTGCTCAACCTCGAGGACATGTACAGGGACACCCGGAAGCAGTTCTTCGTCAAGCTGACCACCGGCGGGTCGCTGGAGCTGAACGAGTTCATGCTCAGGGCCAGCACCATGCTGGCCTTCGTCCTGCAGCTGCGCCTCCTCCAGCTCGCCCTGTCCCGGCGATCGACGGACGGGGACCAGGCGGCGGGAAGCAAGCACGGGGAGGAGGGCCCGTCGCCGGCCGACGCCGAGAGGAGCACGCTCTGGATATGCCTGCCGCTGTACGCGCTCGGCGCGGTCGTGGTTTGGATCGCCCACATGAACGCCCCGCCGGGGCCGGCGCTGGTGGACAACAACAACCTCGCGTCGTACGCGGGGCCGGCGCTGGTGGACAACCTCGCGGCGTACGCGGGGCTGGTGCTGGACGGGTTCCTGCTGCCCCAGGTCGTGTGGAACGCGTTCTCGGGGGCCGGGGCGAGGAGGGCGCCGGCGCTCTCGCCGTGGTTCTACGCCGGCGGCAGCGTGATCCGCGCGGCGCCGCACGCGTACGACGCGTTCAGGAAGCAGAGGTACGTGCCGAGCTGGAGGCCGTCGTACGTGTACGCGAGCCCCCGCGACGACCTCTTCGGCGTCGGGTGGGACGTGGCCGTACCGTGCGGGGCGGCGGCGCTCGCCGCGCTGGTGTTCTTGCAGCAGCGGCTTGGGGGCGCGTTCTTGTGCGGTTTGAAGAGCAGACGACGGTCGGGAGGATACGAGATGGCCTCCTTGGTTAGCTCTTAGCTAGCGTTTGAGCCAATCACAAGGCAACTGTGCAACTGTCGTGATGCTAAAGTCGTGTTTGACGGTGAACGCTCACACGCCTACACATTTATAAACATATATAAATACATGCTAGCAAATATATGTACGTTGTAACAGGACATGCGGATGACAGGTACGAGCCATACTCTGTCAGATCATGCTGTCAACGTTTTAGCACATGTTACCGCTCAAACTCCGACTCTGAACCTTACTCCTCATGCATATTTCTCCTCTCACTTTCCACCTCTCGCTGCTTAGCTCTGACCCCGTGTCTTGTGCACTCCGCGCTCGAGCTCTGAGCTCTATGCTCCGTCCGTAAGCTGCGACGCGAACGGCGCCCCCAGCACGCTCTACCTTCTGTTGTTATAGCTCTGGGTAAAGAAAGTGGAGTAGAGTGACTGGTGTTCCTTTCGATGTCCATGTTGATCGGTCATAACCATGCTGCGCATGGTGGTTGAGTCCTCAGTGTCTTGCTGTGTGCAAAGGTAAAAAAAATTGAATAAGACGAGCAGTCAAACTTATGGTTTAAAAAGTTAAACGACCTGCATTTTTAAACGGATGGAGTATTATTTTCTCTGAAACCGAAAAGGAGCCGTACAAAGAATAGTTAGGCTTCATGGATCGGTACAATACTTTTTTCGGTTATTGAGTTACTATGCATTTTTTCCAATGGCAGTGGTGGGAAATTTATATGTATACATAGGGGGTTATTTTAGGCTGTTGTTTTATAATAGCATAGACGGGTAATTTTTTAAAAAATAGAGTAAATCCAACAGTTTAGGTGATGCATATAAAATTAATGACTAGATATTTCTGACTTTTGTGAGAATTTTTAGGATTTTTATTTTTTTAGCACTCCTCGCAAGGATTAACGTTGAGGCTTCTTTTGGAGTCCTCAGTTAGTAATAGTAAGACAATATTAGCAGCACGGTCTCTGCAAATTGCAAACGAGCATCTTCTTGCTTGTAGTTTGGATATAATACCATCGACAAGAAAGCTAAAGCATGCATTTCTCGAGGTGGGGATTAAGGTCACTCAGAGAGCATTTCCAGACGAGCTGGTGGTTCGGTCAGCATGACCAGCAGAACGGGTTGTGCGCCTTGAGCTCTTCCACGACGCCAGCGATTGACCCAGCCGCGGCGGCGACGGACACGACGAGGCACCCAGCGCTGAGCGCTTGTAGGAGCATCCACCGCGCGCTTTCCCGTGCCACCCCGCTCTGCGCGATGTACATCTCCACGGGGAAGTAAACCGTGAGCGGCCAGAAGGAGACCGCCCCGATGAACCTCACGACGGAGCCGAAGAACGGCAGCAGCATGGCCACCGCCGTGGTGACGCACACATACGCCGTGCGCCACGCCAGCCGGATCGGGCTCACGGAGAACGCCATGGCTCGGCCCACCCCGACCTCCCTCTCCCGGACCAGCGCGCTGCCGGGCCACGCCGCGGCTGCCCGGCGCTCGACGTAGGCGAAGACCGGCTGGGTCATGACCTGGTAGGTTCCCACCAGGTGCACCACGACGAAGGCGTTCGCCGCGTCCAGCAGCCAGAAGGGCTCGTAGAAACCGAACCCCGTCAGCATGTTGTCGGGTGCCGTGCTGCCGAACGCCGCGTACCCGACGCACCCGCACAGCAGGTAGATCACGGTGGTCACCACCACGCTCACCGCCGTCGCCTTCTTCATCACCTTAGCCTCGGACGGCGGCGGCGACTTTATCGTGTCCTGAATGAAAGAGAAACATCAGGCACAGACATGTTTTAGGTAAGTGGTAGTAACAAATAAACATTATTCTACAGACTGGCAAAGATGAGTGACGGCGAAAGCAGCTGTCACTGGCTGTTGACATGCCTGGATCTCGAGCAGAATGATAGAGAAACCGTAAGCGAACGCGATGTTCCCAAAGGCCTGCAGGCTTCGCCAGACCTTCTGCATCAAGGTCACACTGGCGCCGGCGCCGATGACGCCGGCGAGGCTGCCCTTTATTCCTCCATTTGCTGCAATTATTGAAAACGTCAGCAAACATTTAACAGGCTACAAGGGGAATTTTGTCCCATATTTGCGCTGCAGAGATGGACACACTTAACAGGTCGCAAGGAGAAATTTGTCCCATATTTGCACAGATGGACGTACCTACGATCTCCGCAAGGCCAAGGGAGATGCCGATTGCGGAGTAGGAGAAGGACATGATGGCGGCGACAATGGAGAGCCACCATACCTTATCAAGGTCGGGGATCTGCGAGAAGACGATCTGCATGACCCCGAAGATGGCGATGTACGGGCTGGTGGAGGCGTGGCACGGATCCTCGTGCCCTCTGTAGTGGAAGCAACCCGCCCTGCTGATCGCCCTGCTCGTGTAACAAAATACTCGTTATGGCCGTGGCGGCGTGGCACGGTTCTGATAGAGAGAGATTAATTTTGGGTTACCGGCCACATACTGCATGCTGACGGAGGCCGCGATGGACACGCCGATGCCGATGCCGAAGAGGTTGGAGAGCTGGATGACGCCGCAGAGCCTCTCCTTGGAATCGCCAAGCGTGGACAGCGTCGATGTAGGTGCGATTGCGCGGGCCGAACATGGGGTCGCCGGAGCGGTAGCACTCGGCCAGGAGAGTGGAGGTGTAGAAGATGACGGCGGCGAAGAGCACCATCACGGCGGGGCCTGCTGCCCATCCCAGCTGGGCAACACCCCACGCGAGCGAGAGCACGCCGGAGCCGATGACCGCGGTGATGATGTGCGCGCTGGCCGTCCACAGCGTGCCCGTGCGCAGCGGCCGGCCGTCGTCGTCAACGAGCGGCTTGGGTGGCTCTGCCTCCGTGCGGTTCTGAACATGGTCACCGGCGGCGACCAGCTCCACCTCAACGCCGCAGCCGTGGAGGGGCGCCATGCAGACGGTGTGGGACATTGCCGGAGATGTTTTGCTTCTGAGTAAAAGAGGAAATGGTGGGGAAGGAACTAGTATCAGACGAAATGAAGGTCAGCACCAAAAAATTAAAGCTTCAAACTGGTACAGATGATATATTTATGAAGCAGCAAAAGTGAGGTCATGCTTATTTAACACCATTAATCACTTCCACCAATCCAATGGGGCTGCAGCTTTCCTACTTGTCACCAAATATAACCACAGTTGACGAAAATGACATCAGTGAGAGGGCAGTCAAACCAACATTTGGTTTTCATGCCAAATTTGAAACCACGAAAGGCTTAACAAATATTTAAAGATGGACTATGAAAACGAAACCAATGGAAGGAGCACAAGCATGGTCCACACAACCTCGTGATACACCAATAGTTAATTATTACTAATGATCGACCACACATTTGCATTCCCACAGGCTTGAAATAGCCGCATCAAAATTGTCTAATTCTTTAGCCCTTGCAAGATGTATCTAAGGGCAGTCCCAACCTAAAATATTAGACATGATTTCCATAGCCTCCACATCATCAAGAAACTAGTATAGACATTACACTCCCAATGCAAACACCACTCTTCCACCTTTCAATTTAATGCTAGTTTTCTCACATTTTGTCTTGGATGGTGTGTAGACACCATGTCTCATGCAAGACCCGGTTTCCTTCTCTTTCTTCATTTAATCACTTGCAACATCATCTTTCATCCTAGGTGGCAGTCCATTTAATACTATGGACACCATCCTAGTCACTGGGTTGGGACTGCCCTAAGGATACTCTCAGTGAAAGTTTATGACATAGATATAGATATTTATATTGATATATGTACCTAAGGTATAGGTATAGGTATAGATATAGATATAGATGTAGATGCATATATAGATACTGGTACAAATACCGATACGAACACATGTATAGATATACTTATACAGATAGATATATATGGGCACAAATATTGGCATAGGTCTATTTAGGTATATAGATAAACACATATATATATATATAATTTTGTATTTAATAATAGGAAGGAATCCTAACATGGAATAATTTAATTTTCATTCATAATAAGAGATAAGAAAGGTGACATCGAACTTAGCCATATATTCTATGACTAAACAATCAACCATTTTTTGTGAATGCATCAATAGTCACTATCATGCTTTCTTTATAATCTTATTGTAGTAACCTCCAAAAATTAAAAGAAATAATCCACTCAAAAATTTCCCTTTATAAAAGATATGTGAGATTTATTGTTAAAGCGTACATAATATAATTTGAAGAACACCATATCAACTATATGGCTAACCCTACTAACGGTATGTTTTGTTTCCGGCTTCAATGCATGAATACTCTCTCTATTCTAAATTATAAATCACTTTAGTTTTGTTCTAAGTAAAAACATGTCTAAGTTTAATGCAAAACATCAATATATTTGACATTCAACCAATTCCATTGAATCCACTATTAAATATATCTTGATAGTGCATATATTCTCCTTCCGTTTTTACTTATATGCAGCGTTAAGTTTGTCCCAAGTTAAATCTGCCCAACTTCGACCAAATTTATATAGAAATATAATAGCATCTATAACATCAAACATATAGATTATTAAAATTTAGTCCATGATAGATCCATGATTTTTTTTGGATAATAGATATTTTTATATTTTTTAATAAACTTGGTCAAACTTAGGTAGATTTGACTTAATACAAAACTAATAGACATGTAAATAAAAATAGAGGGAGTAATATTGTAGAGATATTAATATATGTTTTTTCTATAAATTGGCACAGTTAGACAAGTGAACTACAGTGTAATATAATTCGAAATGGAGGGATGAAACGACATACTCCCTCTATTTCGTTTTATGTGACAAAAAAAAGAAGCATGTACAATATTTTTTTCAATCACGTTTATACACGACCAATCGGATTCCTTTTTTGCATTACATAGTACTCAATATTCCTGCTATATGAAATATGTGAGAATAACACCTGGAATATAATAAAATTCAGAAAATTTTACCTCTAAAAATAGGTGGATAGATGGCTAGTCTTTCTCATAATTAATACATGACTAGAAAATATGCCCGCGACAGGCATATGCTATCTTTATTATGGGGTTTTAGACTATTTGGTTGGTGAATACGTGGGGTGGATTAAGAAATTCCATGGTTAGAAAAGGAATACAAAACATCGTTTTTTCTTGTTGTGAAAACTTTCCACGTCTTTTCCACAATTAGACCTAACATGTGGGTGATCTCTAAGGGGTGGGTAAAAATTATTTAGATAAGAAGTGTTTTCAAAAGAACTGGATATAGATAAATAGATTTGTTAGTTATTTGGCAAATTAGTGTACTAAAGGCCTGGTGAATATTGGCAGCACACATCACCTCTTCAGTAAAGACATCGCACTCGACTTCCAATGACACACCTTGCCGCCACACTCTTCCTTCCAGCTAAAATGGCGGCGTCGGCCAAGAATCATAACTACTTTTCCACCGATCACCTTTGTTTCCTCCTTACCTCCTCTCCATCGCCGCACTCTCCTCTGTCGTCTCTACCATGGTTATCTCCATCTACATGTCCCTTCCCCTGCACCAGGACGCATAAATTGCCGGCGAGGACATGCTTCCGCCCATCCACTCCTCCTAGCTTAGCACCGGCAACTTCATTATTTCTTACTCACTTGTCACATTACTTTTTATCTTATGTGGTGCACCATCCCAGTTATTGAGTTAGGATGACTGTTGCGGTACTGCCTCAGCTGTGTCCAGCATGCCCAGTGGTGAATCTATTCAGGGTAATAAAAAAGGAAGAAATCCATTTTTAACCATCCAACTATAGCCAAGGTTTGGTTTCGACCATGAAACTCAAAAACCAGGAATCATTGACCATCCAACTATTAAAATCGTTCACGCTTGGTCCTCTAGCTATTTTGATTAGTGGTTTTACTAATGTGTACGACATGTGATGGTGGGACCCGCATGTCAACAAATTCTTCTTGCCCTCCCTCTTTGTTTCTCTCTCCCTTCATGGCCAATCTGCCGCCGCCACCCATTTTGCTAGTGGTCGACGGCCGGTTGACTGGTTTTGGACGTAAACATAGGCAGAAAGAGAAAGAAGAAAGCAGAAGTTGCTGACATGTAGAACCGCCAACCAAAACTACTAGAGGGCCAAAGGTTGTGTTCAGTTCCACATCCCATCATCAAAATTCCCAAAATTCTCTCTCCAAACGTCACTATCCACCTATCACATCAAATCTCTCTCTCAATGCATGGAACACTAAACGTGGGTAAATAAAAAAACTAATTGCATGGTTTTGATGTACACGACGAGACGAATCTTTTGAGCCTAGTTAGATCATGATAGGACAATATTTACCACAAACAAACGAAAGGTGCTACAGTACGCTACAGCATCCGATGTGACATTTTTTCCAAACTTTCTCCTACATTTTTTGGAACTGAACACAACACAGCCAAACGTGAATGGTTTTAATAGTTAAATGGTCAAAAATATACTTCTTCCTTAAAAAAATGGATATCCTGGTATTCGCTTTAGAGTTTCCCTCCAGCAATAACTTCCGCCATTGCTGGCTCTAGCATGAGCCATGTGGTGCGTAAGTTCTATAGTTTCTGAAAATTTGTTTAGGAGCTATGAATCGAGACAAAAATAAGAGTTGATTTTTTTCTCTCGCTTCTCAATGAATCAGATTGCTTCCAGAAACCATGAATGGGTTCATCACCTCCACATGAGACGATGGGTCGACCCCTAGAGATGGCCTAAGGTCGCCAGCAATGAAAGCACCCACTGGAAGCCCTCGGCCCTGAACCGGAACGGTAGCGGCTGAACACCTGTCGCCTGAAAATGATGACAATTTCAGACACTTGAAATTAGGACGTGAGGATAAAGTCCGCAAATTTCAGGTTCAGGCGAAGGCGATGGAGACGTGGATGCACGGAGGTTCCGGAGGTCATGTAATGCTTCTATAGAAAGTCCGCGAATTTCAGTGTCCGCTGCGCTATTGAACTCACTGTAAACGTGGATGCATGGATTTTCCTCCTAAAGTCGACGGAGGATTTTTGATCGGAAGCTTCGTGCAGAGCGTGTGGGTAGTAGCCGTCACCTGCTCACGAGTCAGGACAACGTTGGGTCGTTGGCAGACTAGTACTTTATACTGAACGCTACGTAAGAGGTGAATGTCCAGCGCAATCGGATCGAGGTGCAGGCAGATCGAAACTCAGCATTTCTTCAGCAAACGCAACGCATTCGACGACTTCACGGTGTCTCTATAAACACCGCTCCGCACGCACACACACACACACACACACACACACACACACACACACAAAATGGCGCCGCCAGACAAGAATCGCAACCACCTGGCCACTGATCACCTCTGCTTGCTCCTTATCCTGTCCACAGCCGTGCTCTCCTCTGTCGTCGTCTCTGCCACGGACTCCTCCCTCTGCACCATCCCCTCCCCTGCCCCGGAACGCGTCGCCGCCGGCGAGGACACGCTCCCGCTCATCCACACCTTCCGGCTCAGCGCCGGCTACTTCTCCGGCGGCGAAGACATCCACTTCGCCAGAGACGAGACCGGCGGCGGCGGCGGCTTGTTCCATGTTCGCCGCTCGTTCACCTTACTCCCGCTCCGAGTCGACCGCACCACCGACGCCACCCTCATCCACGTCTCCGCCACGTTGACCCTCTCCGGCAACCGCCCCTCCCGCGCCGCGGCGGCCTACCGGCGGAGATACCGCCACCCCCCCGGTGCCCACTCCGTCTCCTTCCACCTCGACGGCTACTACTCCTCCGCCTCCGCCGAGCTCTGCATGATCGGCTCCGGCACCTACACAAAGGAGGACGGCTTGCTCAAACACCTCCCGGACGCCGTGCTCCGCCTCCGCGTCCCCAGCCCGCCCAGCCTCACGGACCCCTTCGTCACCGGGGAGCTCAAGGGCGCCGGCTTCGACGCCATAACCCTCGTCGCGTACGCCGAGGGCGACGGGTACAGGTACGGCCAGCTCGCGTCCTGCCCGCCGCCGCCGCCGCCGTTGCGGCCGTCTTCTGCCGCGAGAGGCGCCGGCGCCGCGCTCCAGGCGCCTGCAGGCGGCAGCTTCCCGTGCGCGCGTCTCAGAGAGCTGCTCGTGAGCTCCTACAAGCTGCGGCACGGCGGCGTCGCGCACGCGTCGAGCTCGAGCACATCTACTCCGGCGCTGCCTCTTGATCACCGCCCGCTTCCCCTCGCCCGACGCCAAGGCGGCGCAGCAGGGCTTCGGGAAAGGAGTGATCAGCAGCCTGCGAGCCAAGACGACGGACCCCCTCTTCTTCGACAAGATCGACATCGGGCTGTACGGGGTGTTCGCCGCCGGCCAGGCCTCGGAGTCGATCTCGCGGATGGACATGGAGAGCGTCATGCTGGTGCTCTCCACGACGCTGCCGTGCGTCTTCACGGCCCTGCAGATCCTCCACGCCAAGAGGAGCCCCGAGGCGTCCGCGGCCACGTCCGTCACCATGCTCCTCGTCATGGCGCTGGGCTACGTCGCCCCGCTCGTGATCGGCACCGAGGCCCTGTTCGTGAGCAGGGGAACCGAGTACGCGCCGCCGTTCCAGAGGGCGGTGCCGCACGAGCTGAGGCAGGCGGTGCTGAGGGTGCCCACGCTGGTCGCGTTCGTGCTGCAGCTGCGCCTCATCCAGCTAGCCTGGTCTGCCCGGAGATCAGCAGGCACCGGCCGGAGCAAGGCCGTCACGGCGGCGGAGAAGAGAGCGCTCTGGGTATGCCTGCCGCTGTACCTGCTCGGCGGAGCGCTGACCGTCGTCGTTCACGCGTGGAACAGCCGCCGCGCGGCGCGGGAGGGCTCCCTCGCCGTCCGCATCGGCCCGGAGCCGGGCACGGTGTGGGAGGACCTCGCGTCGTCGGCGGGGCTGGCGCTGGACGGGTTCCTGCTCCCTCAGGTCGCCATGAACGCGTTCTCGGGCGGCGGGGCGGGAGCCGTGCCGTCGCTCTCGCCGTGGTTCTACGCCGGCGGCACCGTGGCGCGCGTGATGCCCCATGTCTACGACGCGATCAGGAGGCGGGGATACGCGCCGAGCTGGACGCCGTCGGACGTGTACGCGGGCCCTCGGGACGACCGGTTCGGCGTCGTGTGGGACGTCGTCGTGCCGTGCGGGGCGGCGGTGCTGGCCGTGCTGCTGTTCTTGCAGCAGCGGTTTGGTTCGAGGAGGAGGAGATCAGGGGAGTATGAGATGGTCTCTACTGAAATCGAGCGTTAGTTTGTCAATATGCAACAAAGAAAACAGACAATCAGAGCGGCGCTTGAGGAGCGATGCGAATGCATGATGGTCAAGTACGGGATTTCCAGTGGTACTGGTCGTGGGGCTTCGTTCTCAAGTCGTAGCAGCTTCACAAAAAGTCCAAATGGTTGGCGATTACTTAGAAAGTAACCATGAAAAAGAAATGGATCCACTGTGCTAGGCCTTCTCATGGGTTTGTCCAATTATTAGTCCAGTTTGTCTTCCATGCTAGAATGAGGTGCGTCTTCCTCTGAATATTCAGAACTGTACTAGCCTCATATCAGTATTCTCTATGCTCCCCGTGATGTAGACGGTTGACCGCAATATATCAAGTCACCGCATGTCAAACTTTTTCTTCCTGTCAAGTATCAATTGAGCGCCGGTGAACTGTACCACACCCTAAGCTCCACATTGCTGACTATAGCCGAGTACCACGGACCACAACAAAAGTGGCATTGCTATTGTGCTCACATACACACCCCTATTGAGAGCAAGTGGCTATCCAAACAGCAAGTTCCGTTGGAGCACAAGTGGTGCCTCCGTGCCTCTTTTGACGTGCACGTGCGGGGTCTGTAGACCCATGCTCTACAAGGTCCTACCTCTCTGCTAGATTCAGCCGTGGACTCGCGGTGAAGGCAGTCATTCACTGCTATGGAGTAGTTCGCTCTCTGCCTGATCGCTTGATGCTAAGGCGCTAAGCTTGCCGGTCAACAACTTGCCTCCTACTCCCTCCGCCCACAAAAAAATGCAATTATGGGATTCGTGCCAGTCAAACTAACTTAACTTTGACCAAATTTAGAGTAAATAGTATTAGCACTTACCTCTCTAAATCAATTTATTATAAAAATAAATTATATAACTAATCTAATGGTACTTATTGTGTATCATGAATGCTATTACTTTCTTATATAAACTTAGTCAAAGTTTAAATTTTTTGACTTCTCCAAAAGCGAGAATTGAATTCTTTTGTGGACGGAGGGAGTAGGTGAAAGAGAACGTACTTGCCTAGTGAAAGAAAGTATACAACATGGGGGAGGTCTATTTTACGAAACCCTATGGGAAGTAAATTTAGGCCCTCCACAATGCGCTACGTTGGAAAATCCCCCTCATAATAATATGGGTATTGGGGAGAGTAAATGTCTTCGTGAGCAGCTCCATATTTAAAGGAAATAAAAGCCCAAGGTCTGAATCAATTTTTGGGTGATTTTAGTATTTAGTATGCAGCAATGAAAGAGAGATAGAGAGCCATGAAAATTCAAAACAGCGCCTGAAAGGGAGAAGAGAGAAATGAGGGAGAAAAAAGTGATGGGATAGGAGATCTTGCAAGATTGCAAGGGAGCAAGGAAGTTCGTTTATAAGGTAGTGAAGGTTCAGATTCATATCCTTGGTTCCTCTAATATATTGTTCTACTACTCTTTGATGGGATCTTTTTGTACCTCAAGTTGTAGTCTCCAAATCTTGATGTTGCTGTCGAAAATGATGTAATCTTGATGTACAAGAACCTCTAGTGTTGTCTAGAGAAGAATTTGTTATAGTCCCACAAGGGCATAATAGTGGAAGAAGATTTGGTTAGTTTGGTCCCATGGTTTTTCCTTGATTTAGGGTCTTCCACGTTAAATTTGATGTCTCTTGGTTAATTAATGTGTTGTTGTCATTTTCTCAATATTATGTGTGATGCATACGTTCCCTTCCGTGAATAGGTTGATATCTTGAGTTTATTTCAGTGTGTGCTGAAATTGATTGTTTCCACTGCAACTAACTTTATGTGTTAGTGTGGTGATCCCAACAACGCTAGAAAAATCATGAGAAGTCATACTTTGATCACAACATGAGAAGTCATGCTCTATATGCTCTTCTCTTTAGACATACTGTGGCACGTATTTGTAAATGATATAATTGTTTATTGGGCTCTGCTCTTGTCATGCTACTTTTTTATTGATTGGTAAAAATTTGCGTGCGTGCATTAATAGAGGTGAATGAGCGTGCCGTGATTTTTTTAAAATATATCAGTAATTAAAACATAAGTAATTAAAACACCTACTAAAAAATGGGCGCGCAAGAGAGAACAACCCCCCAAAGGCATGGCCAGGCGCCCAGGCCTGCGTGATCCGGGGCAGTTTGTACCGTGTACAGTGGCAGCGCCTGTGAGCGGTTGTGTGGCCGAGGGCGGTAACACGCTCTCGCCTCCCCCGCCCCTCCCTGTATGACTGTATCTCCTGTCCTGGATGGCAAGTTGACAATCCACGGCCAAGAGGACTCGTGCTAGATTCGTCGTTGGCCGTCGCCAGGGTAGAGTGGCCTTTTGTCCCCCGCCGCCACGAGATGGGGAAGGAAAAAGTGCACCGGCAAACGAAGAAAAAGCAGGAGAAAAATCGCTGACAGAAGGGGACTGGTCGTCCTGTGATGGAGATCCTTCCTTCCCCAATCTTCTGTCACTGACACGGAATGTTCTCTTCCTATAGGCGTGACTCAGCGTCAGTGAAGATTCGGTAATCAATGAACAATTGATCGTAGACCACTCAGCTATCCACATCGAACGTGCGATTTCGACGATAGAAGCAAAGCAAACCATCAGAAGCTGCTTGGGCCTAGCGTTAGTGGCAGGTGCCTGGGCCTAGTGTTAGTGGGCATGTGAGCTGGGCGGGCTATTCAGCAGCTGGTTGTTTGTCTTGTTACACACCTGGCCCAAGATAGGTCCAGGGCTTCTTCTTTTTTCAAGGAATTCAAACAAAATAAATTATTTCGAGCCAAAGGCAGCAAAACTGGCCTAAGATGAACATGAATCTATTCCTTTACCAAACCTAGGTTTTGTTCATCTTTACTCTCCTCAAGTTAAAAAAAACACTTACGGCAACAAACTAAAAAATTGGGTTATCTTTCACATACACCTATCCTATCTAAGATCAATCTTCAATGGTGGTCGGTGTCCAACTTCACGTATGACTACTAGAACTCCTTGATGGGGATGTAATTTTCTTGTTTGTTTTTTGGCTGTAGCCGTTTTGGTCAAGGCCGGATAATATATTTTCCATTATCTAAAAAATCGAAGATCAATGAATTAGTGTAGTTATTTACGAAAGTAGGTTTTGCTTGTATCTATCCTCATGAATTAAAAAAAACACTCTACAAAAATCAGTGAACTATAACATGGACAAGAAGGGTGAGCGACTTCGCATATTTTCACGCCGATCAACCGACAACCTAAAGGGTGTGGTACTCTTCTCAATCTATCAAATTTGTCATGATGGTGGCTTCCTATCGAAAAATTGAGATTATATACCGTCGGTGGACCTACCATGAGAAAAAACATGATTTTGTATGATGAATAGCATTTTCCAGTTATCTTGAAATTTGATGATTTTTATGGGAATATCATGATTTATGGTGGGCCAAGAAACCCTCAACATCAGATAGTCATTCATTGATGATTCTTTTAGAAATATCTTTTAGAATATTCTTAATCCTTTTGTTCTAGAGGAGAATTTAACAAATTTGTTTTACAATCGGCATATATGTTCAAATTCATCTGAAAAATCCAATGGAGCCACTTGGTTATCTTGCACTTTACTTATGCTCACTGACTTCTCTGGAATGGGATGGACAATATAAGAGTTTTTAATTTACTCCTAGTTTGCAAGGAGAGTGTGCCCAAATCAGAAAAAGCTAGCAGAAATATATGTCAATAACTCATGCAGAACATATTTTTTTTGGAGCTAGGTGGTTTTATTTTGAATTTATTTGAAGTTATTTACCGCAAACAAGATCAAACGCTCTCAAGAGACAAGTGAGTCATGTACCACCATGATCAAAGCTTATTCACATTTCCCCCATACTTTTGTTTCAATCAAGACATGCTTAAAATGTTCTTTGGTCTAAGAGAATATACCTCTCATAAATTTAGTAACTAGCTGAGTGAACGTATCTAATTATGAAATTCTTAAATTAAATCATTATCAAATTTAATTTGAATTCATTCTATCTTTATAGGGTATATTATATCAATAACCCAAGAAAAAGGAAAAGAAAACTAAGGAACAAATATAAACCCAATAGAATATTGCAAGACCCTAAAACAGACAAGTGACAGTGATATAAACTTTAAACCACAAAACCGTAAGAAATAATGTTTTAATAAAACTACTTGGGGGATCAATAATTTGCCGATTTGCTTTGCGTACTTGAATGTCCAGCCTTCACAAATTTCCATATAACTTATGCTTGGGCAGCAACGATTTACAGCAAATACTTGAAACACCCTTGCAATACCACATCACCAAATAAATAAATAAACACGCAGGATGTGCAAACATATAAGCTAGACACATGCCACAGCCACCCCATATAATTCAGATCGCCTTTCCAGTGTTGTGATGAAATCCAAGAAAATCGGTGCATACATGCGGCCATACTTTCTTGATTGGCACTGACGCGATCTATCATTTCTCATGCTTTTCATCTCCAAACAGAAATCCAAGAGACGATGGCCCTCCTGGTGCACAGCTTACCCTCGTCGATGGTCGGTCCTGAAACACAAGCATACATGCAGCTCATGTTATGCATATCTGAACTCTGAAAGTTTAGTAACCTGCAGATGTGCTCATCCCAACATGCAGCTAGTATAAAATTGATGGGAGGAAAGTCTATTGCTCACAGTGATAAGAAACCCAGTGTTGTTGTAGCTTAGCTGGCTAGTATGGTAGATGTTGCAACTTGCAAGGAGGTCTGTTAGACGAGAGTATCGGGTTCGAGACTTGTTTCATCGATGGAGGAAGAAGCTGCGGTGGCTGTTGATCGGCTTCTGCTACGGTCACCTTGCGATCATCCTTGACAGTGCTGCTGTTAGTATGTGGAGTCTTCTCGGTTTCCTGGTTGGATTTGGCCGTCCTGTGATACAGAGTGGTTTCCTCCGGCTCGAAGAGGTAGCCGAGAGAGCTCCGGCCACTGCCGCTGCTCATCCCTCCCCTGCTCATCTTCTTCTTTTTCCCTGGCTTAGCTACAGGTGATGCTGTGCTGAGCTTCTTGTGTTCTGATCGCTAGCGTGTCAAGTTGGCGTGGGAGTGTCAGCTAGCTACTTATAGAGCTTGATGTGAGTGTGGAACGCACACTGGACAGATCACACAATCGGCAATATCGACTGGTCAACAACCACATCAACTGAGGATGGCACGAAGAGGCAGTATCATATTCTTTTGTGGTGAACAATTAGGACGACAACTAACGCTCCTCTTAATTTTCCATCTCGAGCCTATCTAACACTCATAGCCTGTTCTTACTTAGTGATCCGACATTGGTTGCTTCTATTATACAGTAAGTTTACTAATTTTAGTTCTCTAACTTTACTTTTGGTTGACGAATTGACGCGCAGCCATAGGCTGCTCGCACTCATATTCCTCTATTTTCCTTCCCCTAATGGAATATTCTATCCTGTTCATCGAGATTTCTTCCCCTATTCCAATTTCTCCCGCACTCATCTCTCCTCTATCATCTTCCCCTATACCAACTACCACATATTTTATAATTTTTTCTACCCTACCCCCTCTTTTTTTTCTTTCCCCCGCCGGCTCTCTCTCCTCTCTCTCTCACCCCCTCGGCTTCTCCTCCCCGAGCTCTCCCCACCGCCGCCGCACCGCCGCCCTACCCCCTCCTCCCCGCGCACCACTCCCTCCGGCGGCCGGCGCCACCTCCATCCTCTCCGCCTCCCATCGAAGACACCGCTGGCCCGCTCGCGGTTAGCGCCACGCCTCCCTCCATCCTCTCCGCCTCCCCGCCATCACCGCCGCTCAGCCTCCTCCCGCCTCCCCCACCTCCTCGCGTGGCGGCGGCCGAGGCCGAGGCGGCAACGCGAAAGCAGCAGGCCGGCGCAGTGGTCGCGGCACGGAGGCGGATGCGTGGACGACGCGGGGCCTGCCAGCGGCCAGCGCGGGCGGCAGCGGCGGCGACGGCAAGCGCGGCGGCGGTCAGTGTGCGCGCGGTGGGCGGTTGGATGGTGCGGGTGCGGTGGGCGGTTGGACGGCGCGGGCCCCATGACGCTGTAGCGGCTCTCCTCCATCTCCTCCAGGAATGGCGGAGGCACGGGCCTCTGCCATTTTACCGGAGCCGTTCTGGAGGCCCGCTGCAGCACTTTGTTCCCCTAAACGTTCCCTCAGTGCAGCAGCCTATGCATCCTCGAAAGAAAGTCGAAATCGGTTCAAACGTTGTTTTTTGTCTGTCCCAAATCTATGTTAACCAATCCCTCTGGTCTTGTTTAGATGCAAAAAGCAACTCTTAAATTTACTATGTAAAAAGAAGATTTCCCGTCACATCAAAATGTCATAACATGCATGAAATATGAAATATAGATCAAATCAAAAACTAATTGCACAGTTTTGTTGTGCTCTGCGAGACGAACATTTTGAGCCTAATTAATCAATTTTTAGACAATTTTTCATAAATACAAACGAAAGGCTACAGTGACGTAATAATTACGAAGTGACATCGTACTCCCAAATTCCCACTCCCAAATTCAACGTCCCCGTTGGATCTGTTTGAGGTCCTATCCAAGGCTCGTAAAAGCATTTCAATCTACCCCCCCACAGACGTCAGCTCCTGTTGGGACTATAGCCCTGCACTTTCACTCGATCGGTTGGTGTATGGTCGTGACAAGAAACTATTCTTGCACAGTGCGGTGATTTGATTAGCTGAGCGTGCGGTTGTTTATCATTCGCATCGTACACGAACTAGACAGGAACCGCACCGTAGCGTTTGAATCATGAACAGTAAGCATGTCGATGTCACAAAGTGTGAAACATGACTAACTAGTGTGACAGGACAGCAACCCTTCAAAAATCCTTCAGAAGTGCAATTCGCAGCGTTTTTTTTTCGTTTAAAAGAACTTCCTCCCAAGTGACCCTTTTTGGGGAAATAACAAGAAGGTGACACATTATAAATTGAACATCACACTGCACCTCACCAGCAGGAGCCAGTTTTGTACCATCCAATCCTCAGCGACTACAGCAGTGACGTCCATTTTCAAAAAAAAAAATTACACTAGGAGTCCAGATGATATGGTTTGGTCTTTTACCGAAGGATTACATTAGCAGTGAGTACATCGGTACAGCGAAGGCCCACTACTTTTACCGCTTGAGACTGATGGCTGAAAGTGACCACTGATTTCTGCCCGGCAACAGAAAGATTGCTTGCCAGAACGGGATTTGCGACAGTCATGGTGGTGGTGGCCGGAGGTTTTAGGCCGGTGACACGCTCCGGGCCCGGCCCACCTCTCCCATCAATGCCAAAACTTAACCTAACTCTGTTTTGCCACCACATATATTTATAGGTATATGCGAATTGGTTTGTAGTCCAATGGTAGATAGGATGGTCCAGTGGGACGCTATCCTTCAGGGTTTAAATCCTGGTGCTCGCATCTTTTTCTAGGATTTACCGGCGCTATGCGTTAAGTGGTAAGCGGCGTTCCCGTCGACAGCGAGGCGTAATGTTGACTTCGGAAATCTCTAGATCCGCCGGTGCTCTGCTCAGTCTTTTGGAAGTGCTCATATGGGTAGGGCTTGCGTACGTGTATTCATAGGGGTGAGTGTGCATGGATGTGTGAGCGTTTGCGTTATACTATAATAGGTTTATCATACAAAACTATGGTGGTGTTTAGATGTTAGAATTGGGAGGTTAAATTTGGGAGTAAGATGTCACTTCGTAATTATTGCGATACTGTAGCATTTCGTTTGTATTTGTGAAAAATTATCCAAAAGTTGATTAATTAGGCTCAAAATGTTCGTCTCGCAGAGTACAACAAAACTGTGCAATTAGTTTTTAATTTTATCTTCATTTAGTACTCCATGCATGTTATGACATTTTAATGTGATGGGAATCTTCTTATTGCATAGTGTATTTGGGAGTTGCTTTTTGTAACTGTTTACAGGGCCTAATGTTTCATCCCGGCGTCATCCCACTCACCCCCGCCGCGCCCCCGGCCTCCTGCCTTCTCCACCCGCGCTTGGAAGGCCGCCGTCGCCCCCTCGCCTCCACGCTGCCCACCTTCTCTGCACAACGGGATATTTAACTTTTTACCATTATAACGGATGGCGCCTCCTCGGATATCATCCTAACGAATGGCGCTACATTTTTACCACGCACCGAACAAACACGCTAAAAAACACCATATTTGCATCCGTGGCACGCCAAGTCAGCTGTCCACGCTGGATCCGGTGCATGTGGGGGTGTAAAATGTCCCTTGTGCCCTTTTGTTCCCCTTCATCTCCTCTCTCTCTATTGTCGTTCACACGTGGGACCCACCCGTCAGGTCACCTTCAACCTCCAGCATTCCGGCGGCTCTGCTCCTGTTCGTCTGTGTGCCGCCGCCCGCAACTCCGGACGCCGCTGCCTCGGCGCCACCGCCGCAGCTCTGGCTCCTCGCTGCCGCAGCTCCGGGCGCCGTCGCAGCTCCGGCTGCCTCGATGGACACCAGGGAAGGAGCTTCTCCACACCGAGACACACACCTACAGCCGGAGCTTCGTCGCCGTGAAGGACCCTCCGCCGTCCACAACCTCCATGGCTCCATGACGGACGGGATCTCCGCCGGGCCAATTCACCGTCAGCGAGCAGCGTTGACGAAGACAACGGCCACCACGAGCTTCCCCTCGCCGATACGCGTCGATTCCGCCGTTTCTCGTCGCCGTAGCACCTCCGCCCCCCGTGAAGCCCCGCCGCCGGCCTCCACATTTGCCCTGGGCCAAACTCCGGCCGCCTCCACGCGTCCCCGCCGACTCCATAGACTCACTACTCCCTCCTCTCTGCCTTGCGCGCGTCATCCGAGCTCCCCACCCACTCAACCGCCGCGCGAGACCGCCGCCCAGAACCACCGGTTGCCATGGCCAAAGCTCCCACGAGCTTTTGCAGTTTACTCCCCCGAGAATTTGTATAGACCGGGAGACGCTAGGGGCATCAGAGATCATTTTACACCCTCGTATGCACAGGATCCAGCGTGGACAACTGACTTAGTGTGCCGCGTGGTAAAAGTATAGTGCCATTCGTTAGGATGATATCTGAGGAGGCGCCATCCGTTACGATGGTAAAAAGTTAAATATCCCCTGCACAGCTGCCCCTCGCCTCCACACCTCTCGCGCCTTGAACCGCCGCCGCCTCGCCTCTCCCACCTCTCATCCTCCACCCTGCCTACCTCCATAATTAGCCCCCTCCCGTGCCGGGCACATCCACATCGCGGGGCGCGCGGACGGCGGCCTCGACGGCCGGCAGGAGGTGGCCATCGCAAAGGGCAGGCCCAACGGCGGTGCGGGCTTGGAGGGCGCGAAGACGACGACCCGGACCTCACGGAGTCACGGGCATGCGCGACGGCCCGGCGTGGGCCACCGGTGGCAGATCCACCTGCCGGCGGCGCAGAACCGCCGCTAGGATGGCCACCTCGGTACGGCAGTGCGGGCGTGGATCTGACACAGGGGAGGCCAAAGCGGCGCTGCTTGCGTCCATGTACCCGTCCGTCTTCCCCGCTTCCGGGGGAGCCGAGGCGGCGCCGCCCCGGCTGCTCGGCCTCGCCTCCGCCCTCGCCGACGACCCCGGCTGCTCCGACCTACTCCCGCCGTTCCCCGTCTTCGACCAGGCCGCGTTCCTCCTCCGCGACCTGCCGCTGTCGCCGGCGACGCCGATGAGCCCCGCCCCCGCCAAGAGCTGCCCGTCGCCGGCAGCCGTGAGCAGCGTCTTCAGCGACTTCCGCGACCCCCGACGCCGCAGACGCGGACGAGCCCGCGCGGCGGAGGGCATCGACGGCATCATGGGTAAGCTGTCCATGGACAACAATGCAGCAGCAGTTGCCAGAGACAGCTGCAACCTGCCCAGATCCAAGATACACCCCTACCTCAGGAGCCTCATGGTGCTCCAAGCGCTAAAGCGGCCCACTGTCGATCCCTGTGCATTGTAAGAAAGAAGAGGATGAGAGTCCTGACTTTGCCAATGGTGATAATGGGGTTTTGGTATTGCCGAAGACAGGATTGGGGCTGAGGTTGAACACTGAGTGGGTGCTCAAGGCATGGTGTGGCAGAGGCGCAGTGTTTGCTGACAGCGATTCATCTGACTTACCATTGGCTTCTGCTGATGTGGCTGTAAGTATTTCCGGCTTCTTTAGATAAAATTATTTCTATTGCAGTTAACAATAAAAGATGGCTAGAGTTGTCTGAAACCTGAAATATGTTTGTTAGCTCATATCCTCTGATAAAGATAATTAGTATCATATCAATAGAAGATTCGATCATCTGTAGTCTTCATATCATTAACAATAAAAAGGGCCTTTGTTACTTTATGTTAGTCCATCTGCATTTGCATTCAGTAGCGAATACAAGAAAAAAATTCTACCTGAGAAATATGCGAGGCGGCCTGATTCTATCAGACATTGCTTTTAATTTCGTACTGAAGACCATGTATTAGGTGCCCTTCATTCCTGCTGTTTTTTTTATGTTACTACTATATATGTCAGTCTGTTCTTAGAAGAAACATTGGATGGATTTCAGAGATATAAACAAGTGTAGGATGCCAGAAGCCTATGTGATGAGCTTGTGGAGCTGCGATGATTAAATTTGTTTGATTGAGTGCCCTCAGCCTGTCGTTGTTCAAAGTTCATCCAGATATCTGGAATTTGGATTGCAAGTTTTATTTGTGATCACCTGTCATTTGATGATATATGATGCATCAATTTATTGGTTACATGCATGATGCGAACTGTCATTGATGCATGATCAGGATTAGGGTTGCTGTGCCAAGTTGGATTTGATTCATCATGGCGCATCACCGACTGTGGAATTCTGCTTCTTTTTTCATTGTGTAATTTTGGAAGTCTGCTCTCTTTTGTCTGTGCGTAATGGTCAATATTGCCATACAATCATATTAGTGTTTTTATTTTTAAATTTCATCTTAAAATTTTAGTTAAAAATTCCCGCAGCATCGCGCGGGGTATCACCTAGTTAACTCTATTTTGCCACCACCTCTGTTTATAGGTATATTGTACTAATCACTAGAGTTTCAATGACGAGAAATTAGGGTTTGTTTTATGCTAGAGGAAGAGTTAATTGGTTAAAAGAGAACCTGTAGGTATATTGTACTAATCAGTAGAGTATGAATGACGATGAATTAGGGTTCGTTTTACGCTAGAGTAAAGTTAATTGGTTAAAAGAGAAGTACATGCTTATGCAGAGAATAATGGTGCCTTGCTTAAACTAGAAGATGCAACTGCAAACAATGGTGCCCTGGTTAAGTCAGAAGATGAAACCGCAGCATTATTGGAAGCCAACAAGGCAATGTGCCATAATGCACTCTTCGACATTCTAGTCTCCGAGAAGTTTGCCTTGTTGTGTGATTTGTTAGCTTCTACTTTCCATGTCAATAAGCCTGATGATGTGATTGGCTTGCAAAAAATTGATGCCAAGATGAGAAAGGGAGATTATGAGCGGAACCCTGCGCCTTGACCGTGATATCAAGCAGGTACATGTTTGTTTGTTTCACTCATTCCTTCATTTATTTCTGTATTGTTTCCTCTGATATAGATAAAGATGTGCATGCGCTTTTTCTTCGGAGCCTACTGTAGGTTTCTTTCAACACCTGAGATTTGAAAATTGCCCATCATTTGCCTGTTTGGTCATTCAAAAGGTCATACAGTTGGTCGATGGAATGATTCTTTCTGTGTTGCGCTGTCTGTTTTGGTCTTTTTGTCCCAGCATATTATATTGGTGAGCACTTACAAATTCTTCTAACCATGCAAGCTCCAAAAACAGCAGAGGTGCTTGGGGGGAGCGGGGGTTATGTTTTTCCATACGCCGTTGTAGCTAGAATTGGTGCGCTCAACCAAAACGGCATATATAGCCGCAGCCATGTTCTCTACCGCTTTGAGGCGAATATGAGATTTAGACATTTAGTGCCTCCTTTCCTATGTACGGTACCTAAAATCTGTTTCTTGTGGGAATAGATTTCCTGTGCTATGTTTCTCTCCATCCACCGATGTCCACTGCCCTGAACCTCACCTTGCTGGTTCCCTTGGGCCCCTCCCTTCATGTGGACCACAAGGTGCAAGCTTGACTTTGACCCATCAGAGGACGGCATTCATTAATGCACGCAAATCTGACATGGATTGCAGCATGCTGCTGTGTGCCGTAAGTGTTACACGGACACATGTATTCTATTTTTTTCCAAGTCAGACACCCCGCACCTGTGTCGGATTTCAAGTGGTAATTGGCATGCCCTAAAAAACTGCCCAATCAGATACTTGCACCAGACACTGACACCTGTGTCCATGTAACACTGGCTGCTGTGCACTACTTCTCAATAAGTAGGAAGGTTTAATTTACTTCTGTTCATTTATTTTCTTAAATGGAAGAAGGCAAAAGGGGGGAAGTAATCAATGTTTTGGGGGGAAGTGATGAGCTATTAGATTTGGTTTACGTGTTAGTACCTCCTATATATATCTCAAAAGACAAGCGGTATATTTGTTTTTGTTTTTTCTCACCCACAAATTTGTTTGTTTTTGTTGTACCAAATGTATGCAAGTTACCTTTAAACATTCACATGAAAACATACCACCAACACTCTCCTCTTTCTCTTAACATTTATTTATATTTGCTTATCATGTAGATATGGAAGAAATTTGAACAAGTTGGCCAACAAATGGCTGGTCTGGCGAGCAGTCTTTCAGCCATTTCACAAGCTTATCAAAAGCAGGTAAGCTGTTAGTTTTGCGTTAGTGTTTAATTGACATAAATGATGGTGCAAGCAAAACCGCCAAAATGGATAAATTATGATACAGTTGAAATCATTCATTTTATGCTGCCTGTTGCTAATAGCGATATTCTGTGCAGGCTTCTGGCGTTTCAGAAATTGATATGACTAAGAACAAGGTAGAGGTGAGTGGGCGTGCTATGAGCATGTCTATGGACCAATGTTTCATTGTTAGTATTTATTAAGTCCTGTCACTAACTGCATTCTTCATCAGGAAACAAGTTTGGTTGATGTTGCCCACAAAGCCCTAAGGGAGTTGTTATGGACTCTATATTTGGGAAACAATACCAGCGCAAGAATAGAAGGGGTTCAACCGGAAATAGTGGCTAGTATAGGAAATATATCTTGTAATTATCTTTGTTAGGCTCTGGAACTATTGTACCAGATTGGGAGTTTAGAGTTAGGAGTCAAGTCAACTTCTCTATATAATGAGAGGAGATGTATCTTTATTGGTAAGCAGAAAAATAGATAGTCCTTTGAGTCAGAGTTTATCTATCTGCTATCTGAGTTTATCGTGTGCCCAACAATCTAGCCATATCAGGAGTCAACTCCCCCATGTGATTCTGGCCATTCTACCATACCAAAAAGGAGTGGACATCTGCTCCGGATGGAATTTGCAAGGATTGTGGCAGAAAGGCAGACAGCGAAGGCAGAATTATCTGTGATAGATGTGAATCCGTGTTCCATGTTTCATGTCTCAAGCTTGCAATTAATGAAGATGTCCCAGCAAAATGGTACTGTCCCACCTGCAATCAATTAGACGCTGTTATGGACACGTTTTATGGAAGGACTTATCAGAGGCGCAAGAAGAAGGTGGCCGGCTGAGTTAATTTGGTTGGTTAAGATCTGGTCGTGTTAGTTTGGGATTAGTTAATTGGAAGTATGAGTTATCCTTGGAAAGTTTGTTTAGTTTGTTTAGGACTCTTTGTGCCGGCTCTACTTAAAAGAGTCATGGATGTCTTGTAATGGTTAAGCAGAATTATAAACCCTAAATACTCAGAGCCTCCTCGTAGGGCGAGTTGGTTTCTGCCTCTGCTGTCTTGTTATCTATCTTGCATAACTAGCCATATCATCTTTGGTATCCGGACTCATCATGGACACTTCGAGTTTTTGTTATGCCTTTCGGATTAACTAATGCGCCATCTACGTTTCAGGCATTGATGAACTCGGTGTTGCAGCCGTTTTTATGTCGATGTGTTCTGGTGTTTTTTGATGATATTCTTATTTTCAGGCAAGACTTGGGCAGAACATCTTCAACATGTGAGGGCTGTGTTCTCTGTACTTCGTCAACATGGGTTGGTCCTCAAACGTTCCAAGTGTTCTTTTGGTGAACGTCGCATGCATTACTTGGGGCATGTCATTGCTGATGACGCTGTGGCAATGGACTCTTCCAAAGTGGAGGCTGTACAAGCTTGTCCGTTACCTACCTCGGTGAGGGCTCTTCGTGGATTTCTGGGGCTTACCGGTTATTATCGCCGATTCATCCACAATTATGGTGTTTGCTCCGTTGACGGCTCTTCTTAAGCGTGAGGCTTTTCGGTGGACTCCTCCTGCCACTGACGCGTTCCATGCACTTCAGAGTTCCCTGACTTCGGCTCCGGTTCTACAGCTCCCTGGTTTTGATAAATCTTTCGTTGTGGATTGTGATGCTTCAGGCTCTGGTTTTGGTGCTGTCCTTCATCAAGGGGCTGGACCGATTGCCTTCTTTAGTCGTCAAGTTGCGCCGCAGCATGCGAAGCTAGCCGCTTATGAATGTGAGCTTATTGGATTGGTTCAAGCTGTGCGGCACTGGCGGCCTTATTTGTGGACACGTGAATTTGTAGTGAGGACAGATCATTATAGCCTTAAGCATTTGTTGGATCAACAGGTCTACAATTCCGCAGCATACTTGGGTTAGCAAGTTGTTTGGCTATAGCTTCAAGGTTGAATACAAGCTGGATCGTTTGAACGCGGCTGCTGATGCTTCTCGCCGTGACGAGCAAATAATGGGTCTGCGTGCGTGTGCTATTTCTCGGCCGAAGTTTGAATTATTTGATGCTTTTCGTCTTGAGGCTGAGTCGTTGCCTGAAATTCAGGAGAAGAAAGCGGCTATTGCGGCATGTACAGCTGGTGCAAATTGGTCGCTGGTGGATGGTTTTGTCATGCATCGGGGCAGGATTTTTGTGCCTGACGGTTCTTCTTTATGGCCTGAGATATTGTCTGTGGCGCATGGTGCTGGTCATGAAGGGGTTCAGAAAACGCTGCATCGATTGTGTTCTTCTTTTTATAATCCTCATGCTGTTAAGATAGTTCGTGATCATGTCCAGAGTTGTGATGTTTGTCAGCGCAACAAGTCTGAACATTTACACCCTGCTGGTCTTCTTCAGCCCTTGGATGTTCCTTCTGTGGTTTGGAGTGATATTGCAATGGATTTTGTGGAAGGGTTTCCAAAGGTTAATGGCAAGTCAGTGGTTCTTACTGTGGTGGATCGCTTTTCTAAGATGGCGCATTTCATTCCTTTGGGCCACCCCTATACAGCTATTTCGGTAGCCCAAGCTTTCTTTGATCACATTGTCAGACTCTATGGATTTCCTTGCTCTATTGTCAGTGATAGAGATCCTGTGTCCACAAGCTTGTTTTGGCAGGAATTGTTTACTATTGCTGGGGTGAAATTGCGTATCAGCTCAGCTTTTAGGCCTCAAACGGATGGTCAGTCTGAGGTTACTAATCGGGTGTTGGGTGTTTATTTGCGCTGTCTGGCTGGGGATCGTCCCAAGAGTTGGCTGCGATGGTTATCGTGGACTGAATATTGTTACAATACTTCTTAGACAGCTCTTCAGTCTACACCTTTTAGGGTGGTTTATGGTCGGGATCCTCCGTCCTTGTTATCTTACCAGCCCGGATTAGCTCATGTGGTGGCTCTTGACAAGCAGTTGCAGCAACGGGATGAGTTTCTTAAAGACATTCGAGATCGGTTGCTTTTTGCTCAAAATTCCATGAAGGCGTCTTATGACAAAAATCATCGTGATGTTGAGTTTGCTGTTGGTGATTGGGTTTGGCTTCGTTTACAGAACCGGTCCGCAGTGACCATTACTGGTTCTTCGCCGGGAAAATTGGCACCTCGCTATTATGGTCCGTTCCAGGTGCTTGATCGTGTGGGTACATTGGCGTATCGTCTTAAACTTCCTGCTCGTGCGCGTATCCATGATGTTTTCCATGTTGTGTTCCTCAAAAAGTTCTATGGTGATCCACCGGAGGTACCTGCTACATTGCCTCATATTGTTGATGGCCAGGCTGTTCCTACTCCGTCCACAGTTCTGCGTGCTCGTCCAACTGCAAAATCTTGGGAGCTTCTGGTTCAGTGGGAAGGTCGTGCACCTGGTGATGCTTCGTGGGTCTCTTTGGATCAGTTCAAGGAAGATTATCCATCGTTTGCGCTCGAGGACGAGCTGTTTTCTCAGGCGGGCGGAAGTGTTATGGACACGTTTTATGGAAGGACTTATCAGAGGCGCAAGAAGAAGGTGGCCGGCTGAGTTAATTTGGTTGGTTAAGATCTGGTCGTGTTAGTTTGGATTAGTTATTTTTTTTTTGAGATTTTTGGATTAGTTAATTGGAAGTATGAGTTATCCTTGGAAAGTTTGTTTAGTTTGTTTAGGACTCTTTGTGCCGGCTCTATTTAAAGGAGTCATGGACGTCTTGTAATGGTTAAGCAGAATTATAAACCCTAAATACTCAGAGCCTCCTCGGAGGGCGAGTTGGTTTCTGCCTCTGCTGTCTTGTTATCTATCTCGCATAACTAGCCATATCAGACGCAGATATAAAGAATAACAAGAATGGCAGATCACATGAAGATTGTGATGTATGTGAGTGGCTTGAGTTCAAGGAGCCAGAAGAACATCCTGAGGATGTTAGCAGAACTGAGCTGGCTGTCAAAACACAGGAGAGCTCAGTCTCAAGCATGGATGGAGATAGTGAACCAGATCTCTCAACTACTGCGCCATCAAAGTTGTGCAAGCATTGTGGCACATGTGAAGATGAAGACAAGAAGTTCTTTGTATGTGGCCATCCTTTCTGTTCGGCCGTCAAAAATTATCTCGATCTGCTTCCCCTTCCCTCTGCTGCTTGTCTTGTTTCCTACCTAGCTGGCATATATATCCGGCCTCTTTCATGTTTCAAACTTGAGATGATGAATACACGGTCTTGTGTGATGGCTGCGATGATGCTTATCACATATACTGCATGAATCCGCCGCGCGATACTATCCCTAAAGGTGCTGGGTACTGCACAGCGTGTTGTGCGCGGAGGATGGAATGAAGAAATATGAGAAGTCGGTCCTGGAGAGTGTTATGCATGCTCGTGGTACCAAAAGGTTGAAGTTAGCAGAAGAGGAGCAGCAGCGTGTCTCAGCTTGAGAGGTGGTGCTCTCACAGGCTTTGGGAAAAGAAAGGAAAGGATTCTTTGGTCCCTTCAAAGGGGTACACGCAGCTTGAATAATGGGAGGATGAGTTGTGTATACACTAATACACAGGAGGACGTCTTGTTGGCTGGCGAAGATGAGATGGTGGCGCTTGTAGCTGGAGATGAAATGTTGATTCCCTGTTCTGTTTTTTTTCTTTTGCTGAATTGAATTCTTGTGACTACCCTGTGGAGGTTGTTGTGTTGTTATGTTGTGTGTTCCTCCCATAACTTTCGGTAACAACTGACACCCTTGTTGTTGAGATGGTTTGTTGATGTACATGTTTGTCACCTTTTACCTGAATTCAGAGGGTGTTAATCCGATACCTAGTTACAGTTCAATTTCTGATTTTGCAGAGGAACATAGATAAACAGAGCCTGTAATTTTCCTTCCAAAAGCACCAAATTTGAAACACAGGAAAGTTGGTTGACAATTTCGTTTGCTTCTAATCCGATACCTACGTACAGTTCAACTTCTGATTTTGCAGAGGGATATAGATAAACAGAGCCTGTAATTTTCCTTCCAAAAGCACCAAGAAGAAATTTGCTCATTACTGAATCTCAGAGGTAACGCCCCGCGGAGGAAAGCTGGGAGGGAGCCGAGCCCAGCAATTCTTGTTTTTCTGACAGAACAAGAGACCACAGCTAGGCAGAATATACACGCAGAATATACACCGGGTGCTGCCCGACAATATACACCGGGTGCTGCCTGACAAAAGCTTTCTCAAAAAAGAAGAAATAGGTAGAAGAATCTGAACATCCAAAAAGTCTCACTACTGAATTGAACTGAGCTACCGGATCACTACTGTCTAGTCCTTGTCATGTTCATGATGAACAGAGGAGGAGAACTGGGGATGAACTCGTGTGAATACCAAGACGGCCAGAGCTTCACTTCAATGCATGCCCGGTGGCGAGCGAGCTCTGGCGTCAGTAACGGCCGCCTCCCCTCGCCGGCGGCGACGAGCTGCAGCACGACCACGACGGCGAGGCACAGCGCTGCTGTGGCGGCGGGCGCGCACCGGCGCCGCCTCATGGGGCTCACGGTGGAGGTCAGTTTGGCTGGCAGTGGCACGAGCGCACGGGCACAGAGTTTGGTGTGTAGGCGAGGGACACCGGGAGACACAGGCGGGCAGGGCAGGTGCTCAGGTGAGGTGAGGTGGTGGTGAAGTGGAGCTCGGAAACAGAGGGGGAGACTGTTGGAAGAGTGGCGGAGCCGGGTCTGGGGTTTTAACAGGGATGCGCCGCGGCGCGTGGTGACCACTGGCCCCCGCCGGCGAGCGGTAATTAATTGTTGCCGCGGAGCCCGGGTAACCGCGTGCAAGTGTGTGAGTAAACTTGTCACTGTCTCACTGAGCCTGAGAGGAGTGAGCACACAGGAGAACTGGCATGGACATGAACAGGTTTTCAGAGGCTTAAACATAAAACATGCGCTGTCTCGGTTGGTAAACATGTGATGCTTTTAGGACGCGCGTGCGGTCAACGTTTTAAGTTTGACCCTGTATTTTTGGTAAGGAGAGCTGGTATTTGAGAACTGAGACTAACCGTAAGAAATTAAGGATCCAATATCACTGGATTTTTTATGATAAAATACCATACAAGTGTCATTGTTTTGGCACAGTATTTAGATGCCAAGTGTAATAAAATTTGGGATACGTGATATGACTTCACAGATACAGGAACAGAAATCATAATCATCTGAATATACACAACCAGAGAATTCTTTTAGGGCACCAACAGAGATCTCGCATGAATCTTAAATGGGCGTATGAGCAGATCTGATCTCAATTCAGATAGCAGTGGAAGGATCTCGCATGGATCTTAAACAGGCATATGAGCTGATAAGATTGATTCACATAGTTTCGTAGAACTGGATAAATGCAGTGCATAAGTTCTCCAGACTAGTACATATAGCTTGCTAATTAACGCTAAACTGACAGATAAGAATATAAGGTAGTACTTGATTTGCATTGTTGTAGTGGTAGTGCTTATTGGGACTGCAAGCAGGCAGAGCTAGGCGAGATTAAATTTGGCCAGTATACGGCTGAGCTTCTCCTTCGAGAGCGGCTGCGCATACAGACATCATCAGGAAATGGTCAGATGGTTCATCGATCAGAACCGTGTAAAGTTGCCTTGCCCACCTATCCCCTAGCTTGTACAAGAGACGCAGTTGGCTCTCACCTTGGGCGTGAAGTCGTCGGCCCCCGCCTTGACGAACGCGTCGACGTCGGCGGCGAGGCTGTCGCTGGACAGCCCTACGATCGGCGTCGTCACGCCCAGCGCCCGAATCTGCCGCGCCGCCTGCCGCGCGCTACCGGGTGTCGTCAGCAGCTATCATCAATATATGGTGTGACGCGCGCGGCACGCACGAGAACTTGATCACGCACCTCGTGTCCGTCCATGAGGGGCATCTGCCTGTCAGTGAGGATGAGATCGTAGCCGCCAGTGCCGGCCTCCCGCACCCGGCGCACCGCCTCCGCGCCGTTAGCCGCCTCGTCCAGCTCCACGCCGCCGACGGCCGCCTTCAGCAGCGCCCTCGCCAGAACCTGTGCACGCGCGCGCGTTGCACCGAAACGGCCGGTCGTCAGCGACCATCGAATTTCTATATATACAAAACAAGTTGGCGCAGGGGGACGACGACACGCCTGCGCCCGTGGAACTTGATCAGCTCGTCATCACTTACGTACCCGGTGGATCTCCTCGTCCTCGAGGAGCAGGACCCTGATCACCTTGCGCTCCGCTGCGGCGCCAGCCTCTTGGGTGTTGGCGGCGATGGAGGACCCTCCAGCTTGGCCGGCAGCCACCATGGGAGCGACCTTCTCCTCGTCCTCGAGGAGGAGGACCCTGATCACCTTGCGCTCCGCTGCGGCGCCAGCCTCTTGGGTGTTGGCGGCGATGGAGGACCCTCCAGCTTGGCCGGCAGCCACCATGGGAGCGACCTTCTCCTCGTCCTCGAGGAGGAGGACCCTGATCACCTTGCGCTCCGCTGCGGCGCCAGCCTCTTGGGTGTTGGCGGCGATGGAGGACCCTCCAGCTTGGCCGGCAGCCACCATGGGAGCGACCTTCTCCTCGTCCTCGAGGAGGAGGACCCTGATCACCTTGCGCTCCGCTGCGG
>OAMR01000176.1:1983443-2042795 GCA_900205405.1 Echinochloa crus-galli
AAATTTGGCCAGTATACGGCTGAGCTTCTCCTTCGAGAGCGGCTGCGCATACAGACATCATCAGGAAATGGTCAGATGGTTCATCGATCAGAACCGTGTAAAGTTGCCTTGCCCACCTATCCCCTAGCTTGTACAAGAGACGCAGTTGGCTCTCACCTTGGGCGTGAAGTCGTCGGCCCCCGCCTTGACGAACGCGTCGACGTCGGCGGCGAGGCTGTCGCTGGACAGCCCTACGATCGGCGTCGTCACGCCCAGCGCCCGAATCTGCCGCGCCGCCTGCCGCGCGCTACCGGGTGTCGTCAGCAGCTATCATCAATATATGGTGTGACGCGCGCGGCACGCACGAGAACTTGATCACGCACCTCGTGTCCGTCCATGAGGGGCATCTGCCTGTCAGTGAGGATGAGATCGTAGCCGCCAGTGCCGGCCTCCCGCACCCGGCGCACCGCCTCCGCGCCGTTAGCCGCCTCGTCCAGCTCCACGCCGCCGACGGCCGCCTTCAGCAGCGCCCTCGCCAGAACCTGTGCACGCGCGCGCGTTGCACCGAAACGGCCGGTCGTCAGCGACCATCGAATTTCTATATATACAAAACAAGTTGGCGCAGGGGGACGACGACACGCCTGCGCCCGTGGAACTTGATCAGCTCGTCATCACTTACGTACCCGGTGGATCTCCTCGTCCTCGAGGAGCAGGACCCTGATCACCTTGCGCTCCGCTGCGGCGCCAGCCTCTTGGGTGTTGGCGGCGATGGAGGACCCTCCAGCTTGGCCGGCAGCCACCATGGGAGCGACCTTCTCCTCGTCCTCGAGGAGGAGGACCCTGATCACCTTGCGCTCCGCTGCGGGGCCGGCCATGGCAAGCTACTGCTCGACTCGAATTGAAGCAGACCTCAAAGCCCAGGCCGCCGTAGTTAAAAGGATCCGGTGGCTCTGCCCGCCGAGACGCGAGCCATTGGCTTAAATTTGCTCGTAGCGCTGCGGCTAGCTTTAGCGTCAGATCGGAGGCATTACGCACATTGATCGACACGATAGGGGGATGGTAGCGTGGCGTTGCGTGATTACTCTCTCCGCGTTGCCGATTTGATCGAGGGGGATATGGCGCGATTCAAGTCTGGGCTAGGCAGCAAGAATAGCAAGCGGCCTAACCACTACCCTACAAGCACACAAGGCGCTATCAAAAGCAATGGTATGGTAGGCTAGCTGCTAGCAGTTGCTACAGCAGCATGCTATCGGCAATTGAGAGGGTTGAATCCAGCTAGACAATGGCCTGGTGTCAAGCTTCAGCCCAAGGCAATTGTCTGCTGTTCTGATAAATCACCAATGCAAACAATTGAATTATTCCATTGAGAATTTGATATGTGCATATGCATTGCGTTAACAGACCATATGAGCTAAATAAATAAACAATGTTATATGCTGGTATCTAAATATACAAGAACTCGATGACATTAGGTACTAAGGGCGTCTCCAAATGATCTATTTGAGCTAGCTATTTGGTGATGTGAATGAGAGAGAAGAGCAAAAAGTAAGTCACCAGCTCTTAGTTCCTAGCTAGCTAGAAACACGTCAATCAAGACAGCAATGAACTGGTGGGAGAGAATAAATTGTTGGGCCTCAATATATATAGGACCCACAAGATGACACGTAGTCCTCCTAGCTAGTATCAACTATTAAACTATTATTGTTGGGGATGCCCTAAGGGCTTCTCCAACAAGGAGATTTCAGCTAGCTATTTGATGATGACTTAGAGTTGGTAGTTGATGTGGAGGAGAGAGAAGCAAGAAATATAACTAGCTAGTTAGCTCTTCCCTCCTAGCTAGCTCTAAGCACGTTAATCGAGGTTGTTGGTTGTGAGATAGAGAGAGGGATAATAAATGTATGGGCCCCATAGAAAAAAAAGAAAGAATATAGATGGATAAAAAAAATACTTACAACTTACAAGTGGGACCTATAGGATGAGTGGGAATTCTTCTAGCTAGCGACTAGCTAGCACTGTTGGGGATGCTCTAAAACAGTGTCACTTGAGTGACCCATGATAAATAGACCACTCATGCGAAGCACTTTTAAAATATTTTATATTCGCTCTCTCATGTATAGAGAGCTTTAGGTATTTTTCAAATCTAGAGGCACATCATATTCGAGATAGTTGGTCTTTACTTATATGGAGAAAAACTCTCCAATCTATTGTCTATTAGCAATACGGGATAATTATGTATAGACGTGATTACAAATGTGGGTATATTTAGGTGGGCCATTTTTTCTCTTCGAAGTTTTGATGTCCTTGACACTTCCGTGTAGAATTGTTCCATTTTTTTCCTAGTGCTTCGTGCAACTTATGGTGGTCTCCTCAAATTAGCAATTTCGAATAGAAAATTTGGTGCTTGTTTTTTGTTTTGCTTGGCTGTAGAAAATATGGTGTTCAGCTGCATTAGCCATGTATATCGGTTGATTTCTTTCGAAAAAAGGAAAAAGGCTTGGAGGAGGTTAGACGGAAGTAACAAGTCTCCGGCGGCCAACGGAATACCTGAAGTTGATGCGTGTTGTTACGATGAAAAGTAAAAGTGGACGACGGCCGGCAGCTCGACTATGCCGTCGCGGCATGCGTATACGCTGATTTTCTTTCTAAAAGAGTAAAATGTATGAATGGCCATTATACTTGTTAGCGTGTTTCAATTTGGCCATTGTACTTTGAAAAGTGTAAATTGCGGCCATTAAACTTATCTAACTACGGCAATACGGTCATTGGCTCGCTAATTGTACGTATTTAGGTGATGTGTCGTAGGTTTGATTAGTGGCTCTTGCCAGCTAGAACAAATCAGAGGGGATGGCTCCCATACTTTTTTTTTCATTTATCCCCTCTCCATCTCTTTATTTTTTTTCCTCTTCAAGCTGCAATTCGAATTAAGTCTAAGGAAATAATAAGCCTCTTCGCCAATTAAGCCTTAGGAAATAAGCTGCATACCTATAGGAAGCTTCAGTAGGCACATCCAGCTCTAGCATCCGGCAGGTCGCACCGAGGGGAATCAACGCCGAGGGGAGTGCTACCGCATGGGGCAACCGGCTGGGGATCTCCTCTGGTGGTGGCACCTATGCTGGCTAGAGCGCAGCCGCCAGCGACTCCAGGTCGCAGACTCGCAGGCGTATGGCAGGCGAGGCGTTATCTCTGGCCGACATTTTGCTGTGAGCATACAGGTGAGTAATTTGGCTTACCAGCGTCAAATAGATCGAATTAGAGGGAGTAATTTGCAAATATAAACTAACTCAAGTCACGCGGGGTGCCACATCATCCAAATACGTATAATTAGAGAGCTAATGACCATACTGATAGTGTCAAACTATTTTAATGACTACAATTTACACTTTTCAAAGTACAATAACCAAATTGAAACATGCTAACAAGTATAATGGCCATTCATGTATTTTACTCTTTCTAAAAATACGAAAATTGAAAGTGGCCGACGGCCTCAATAAGGTATGTTCTGGTTTCCTTTCCCAAAAAAAAGTGGGTACAAAGTTGGGTAAAAAAACACCGGTAAAAAAAGAAAGTCTAGGAGTGAACTCACACGGGTGAAAAAAACTTCCGTAATTATTTCCTTAATTTTCCTGCAATGTGGGTCTAACGTGAATATAATGTGAGGGGTGTGTACGCTAGGATCAACAGGACCTATACCCACGGTTGATGGTTCCATGTCAAGATGGCAACAGGTAAAATTTGCACGGATATTGACTCTAGATATCTATGCCCGCAAACAAAAATCCATGCCGCGTCCACGCGCGCCATCCCATTAAAGGGTAGAAAACCATATTCGTACCCGCTATCCGTGGATATCTCACGCCCTTACGGCCATACCCACAAGCTATATCTTAGCAAGTAAACAATCATCTCAATAGAAATATTTCAACACACATTAGTAGATATATAAATACACACAACTAAGAGATAACTATACAAGAGTTATTATAGTATAAAGAGGACTATTGTTTTTATGGTACTTTATTATATACTAGAGGGATTAAGCCTACATACTAGCTATTGGAGTGGGTTTGCAGATTTACAGTTGCGGATATCATTTTTCTATGTCGGTGAGAAATTATCTGTGGGGTTTAAGGCCATGTTCGTGTCCATGTCCACAAACACAAACTTGAATTCATATATGTGTCCGTCGGGTTTTCTATCGACAGGCGCGTGGATATTTTCTACCCGTTACCATCTTGAGTCAGTTTTAAGTTTTCTGCCAGTAGTTCGTTACCATATTCAGTCAGTTTTAAGTTTTAACTCTTGCGGTCAAGTCAACAAAAGATTTCTCCGGGTCATGGAAAGTGTTGGTGTCGGAATTGACGAGGTGACACCGAACAGGTAAGAAACGAATAGGTAGTGTTAGAAATCGCCAGGTAACACTGGACAAGGTAAGGAACTTGTAAACTTTCTCTTTTTCCTCATCCATCCAAATCATGTTCCGGGATCGTCTTTTATAGTTGCGATTCATTTTCCATTTTACCATCAATACCACGACTCACGTTGCACACGCCTACTCCTATTAGACACGGCTCGTGGGTATTGATGGAATTTTACAAGTGCACAAACTCAACTTGGCTACGTAATCGGATTCACACATTACACGCCGAGTTCGGCACCTTATCTAAATCTCCGATCCTTCTACATGAACAGGTTGCCGTCTTGGCCGCACGAACTCAGTACAGGAAAGATAATGCCTTGCTTCATGCCATCCCTTCCGACCTTCTCTTCGCGATCGCGGACCTCGAACTCTCGTGGGCAGGTCGCGCTCCATCTCTTCAGATCGCACACCTCCTCCGATCATGAGCGGATCGCGCACCTCGTCTTTGAGTCGCGGACCTCCTCCGGATGGCTTCAGGGCCGTGCACCTTGTCTTCGGGCGTGGCCTTCTCCGAGTCGCTTCAGAGCCGTGCACCTTGTCTTGGGCATGACCTCCTCCGATCGTACGCGCATCGCGCACCTTGTCTTTGAGTCGCGGACCTTGTCTTGGGCACGATCTCCTCCGATCTTGCACGAATCGCGCACCTTGCCTTTGAGTCGCAGACCTTGTCTTGGGCACGACCTCCTTCGAGTCGCTTCAGAGCTGTCTTAGGCACGACCTCCTGTGTAACCAAGCTAGAAACAGGTGCTGGAAATAGAGAAGCTCAATATGGCATTTTCTTTACTTAACAAAGGTTAGCTTTGACAACAAACAACTCTTGACAGGGACCTTTCTCAGATTGCAAAAGCGGAGGTGAGCTTTGCTAGCTAAAAATAATCCCAACAGAAAGCTTCGTGGGCAGGACGGAAGGTGTGACACACCAAGAAATCAGTGGGCCCGTCGATATATATCAGCAGATACTATGGGGCGATTGAGCTGAGCTTTCTTGCGAGACTCGAGCAAGACTTGAGCAAAGGCGAATCCATTGCATCACAGCGTCAAGACCTCCAATCTATAAACACACCATACACCTCTCCGGTTGTTGACCTGCCGCCGCGGCTGCAGGCGCCGAGCAGCATGCACGTTGGCCAGGTGCAGTGCGCCGCCGTGGACGGCGCCGTGCGCGTGCGCGCGTACGCGGCGTTCTCCAACAACACGGAGCGGTGGTGGGGGCGGCAGCGGCTGCGGCCAGCAAGCGGGCAGCGGCGCCCACCCTTCGTGGTTGGGGACGAGGTGGTGGTCGCTGAAGGGAGCTGGGATTCGGACCGGAGCATGCTCTGCCTCAGGGCGTGCCGTGTGGTGCGGCGCTCGGAGTCGGAGACGTCCTCGGTGGTGGTGGTGGTGGTCGCTGAAGGGAGCTGGGATTCGGACCGGAGCATGCTCTGCCTCAGGGCGTGCCGTGTGGTGCGGCGCCCGGAGACGTCGTCGGTGACGGTGAAGGAGGAGTGCGGCATCGGCATGAGCTTCTGGTTCCCGGGAGTCTGGACGATCCGGGACCGGAGCGCCGTCGCCGGCATGCTTTGGAACACGAGCAGAGCGGCCGGCGGCACCAACGCTGGGTCCGGCGTGATATCGGTGTCCAGCACAAGTGACAACATCCATGGAAGTAACTTCTCCGACGTGAAGTACAGCTACAACGACACGGTGGTTGAAGAGGCGAGGAGGCGCTATCGCGCCTCTGAATTGAGCACTCCCAAGAAGATCGGTGCGTCGTCGTTCATGGCTCCTAACTATACTTACCATGACTTCGAGTTCCGATTCTACGACATAAGTGACGGGGGCCATGGAGACGCCTACCCGGTTGCGATCGGCTCGACGGTTGTCTATGGTGATCGTCTGGCGGCCGACGATTCCTTCTCCAAGCATGTCGTCTTGAAGAAGGACGAGTTGCTGAGTGTCAGCTACGATATACGTGAACTCGTTCCGCCTAAGCAGATGACGCATCAAAACAGGTCCTACTCCTACTCCCTTGAAGAACGCAAAATGACGGCAGAAGGCGTCTTCGACCCGAAGACGGGCATCCTGTGCATGATCGCCTGCAAAGAGCACAACGGCTCGACGATGGACTGCCAGATACTGATCACAGTTTACTTTGCCTCGCTGGATGCGATGTCACAGGGCCATGGAAGGGGAGCGATCAGCAGTCTCAGAAACAAGAAGACAGACCCTCTCTTCTTCGAGAAGATTGACATCCATTTGCTCGGTATGTACTCCGGCCGGATCTCCGAGTCGATCTCGAGGATGGACCTGGAGAGCATCATGCTGGTGATCTCCACGACGCTGCCGTGCATCTTCACCATTATGCAGATCTTTCATGTCAAGAGGAGACCAGAGGCAGCTGCCGCGACGTCGATCACCATGCTCGTCGTCCTGGCCCTGGGGTGCATCGTCCCCATGGTGCTCAGCTCCGAGGCTCTGTTCCTGAGCTATATCTTAATAATATCTCAAGAGAAATATTTCAACACACATTAGTAGATATAAATATACTCAACTAAGAAATAACTATACAAAATTAAGGTATTATAGTCTAAAAAGGACCATTGTTTATGTGGTACTTTATTATATATTAATGGGATTAAGCCTACATACTAACTATTGGAGCGGGTTTGCGGATTTGCAAGATATCATATTTGTATGTCAGTAAGGTCATGTTCGTGCCTATATTCGCGGACACAAACTTAAATCCATATCCGTATCCGTCGGCTTTTCTATCCACGGACGTTGCCATCTTGAGTCCCACGATATTCGTTTGTGAAGGGATACTGCGAAACGGATTTTCTGCCAGTAGTTCATTATCATATTTAGTCAGTTTTAAGTTTTAACTCTCGCGGTCAAGTCAACAAAAGATTTGTCGGGATCATGGAAAGCTTTGTAGGCTGGACGGCAGGTGTGACACACCACGAAATCAGTGGGCCCGTCGCTATATATCAGCAGATACTATAGTGCGCTTGAGCAAAGGCGAATCCATTGCATCACGGCGTCAACGGACCCTCCAATCTATAAACACCATACACCTCTCGCCACCGTAGCCCTGCCTTGCATTGGTTCCCGTCGTCCTCCCAATGCAAGTCCCAACCAAAATGGCAGCTCGCAGCTCGGTTCTTTGCCGCCTTTGCGTCCTCTTCCTCCTCGCTTCCACCGCCGCCCTCTCCTCCACTGCCTCCGCCTCGCCCTCGAGCCCCTCCCTCTGCGCCATGCCCTCCCCCGCCCCCGAGCGATTGCCAGCCGGAGAGAACGCCCTCCCGCTCCTCCGCTCCTTGGAGCTCAGCGCCGGCTACTTCTTCGGTGGCGAAGACATCCACTTCACCAAACACGAGAGCAACGAGACGTACCACTCCTATCTCTCCCGCTCGTTCTCCTTGCTCCCGATCCACGTCGAGCACACCACCACCCCCACCCTCTTCTACGTCGCCGGCACCCTAACCCTTTTCGGCGGCCGCGACCGGTACTTCATGGAAGGTCCCCGGCGGCGACGCCATCACTACTACGTGGGTGGTCGTACCGTCACCTTCTCCTTGCACGGCTACTACTCCTCCGACACCGGGGAGCTTTGCATAGACGGCTCAGGCACCTACCGCGAGAACGACGGCTCCGTCGCGCGCCTCCTCGGCGTCGTCCTCCACCTCCGCGTCCCCAACCCGTCCGGCATCACGGACCCCTTCGTCACCGGCCGCCTCAGGGGCGCCGCCTTCGACACCATCTCCCTCGTCGCCTACGCCGAGGGCGACACCTACAAGTACGGCGAGACAAGCGCTGCCTCCTGCCCGCCGCCGCCGTCGTCTCCTGCCCCGAGGGGCGGCAACTTCTCGTGCGCGCACCTCAAGGAGCAGCTCGTAGGGTCGTACGAGCTGCAGCATGGCGTCCCTCCGTCTCCGGTCGTGGATCTGCGGCGGCTGCAGGCGCCGAGCAGCATGCACGTCGGCCAGGTGCAGTGCGCCGCGGACGACGGCGGCGGCGCCGTGCGCGTGCGCGCGTACGCGGCGTTCTCCAACAACACGGAGCGGTGGTGGGGGCGGCAGCGGCTGCGGCCAGCAAGCGGGCAGCGGCGCCCACCCTTCGTGGTTGGGGACGAGGTGGTGGTCGCTGAAGGGAGCTGGGATTCGGACCGGAGCATGCTCTGCCTCAGGGCGTGCCGTGTGGTGCGGCGCCCGGAGACGTCGTCGGTGACGGTGAAGGAGGAGTGCGGCATCGGCATGAGCTTCTGGTTCCCGGGAGTCTGGACGATCCGGGACCGGAGCGCCGTCGCCGGCATGCTTTGGAACACGAGCAGAGCGGCCGGCGGCACCAACGCTGGGTCCGGCGTGATATCGGTGTCCAGCACAAGTGACAACATCCATGGAAGTAACTTCTCCGACGTGAAGTACAGCTACAACGACACGGTGGTTGAAGAGGCGAGGAGGCGCTATCGCGCCTCTGAATTGAGCACTCCCAAGAAGATCGGTGCGTCGTCGTTCATGGCTCCTAACTATACTTACCATGACTTCGAGTTCCGATTCTACGACATAAGTGACGGGGGCCATGGAGACGCCTACCCGGTTGCGATCGGCTCGACGGTTGTCTATGGTGATCGTCTGGCGGCCTCCAACAGTTGTGCACGCCAAGTGATTACACAGTACAACGCATACGCTCACACATGCACGCACACTCACCCCTATGACTGTCTCTTATACACATCTTGAACTCGTTCCGCCTAAGCAGATGACGCATCAAAACAGGTCCTACTCCTACTCCCTTGAAGAACGCAAAATGACGGCAGAAGGTGTCTTTGATCCGAAGACGGCCATCCTGTGCATGATCGCCTGCAACGGCTCGACGGACTGCCAGATACTGATCACAGTTTACTTTGCCTCGCTGGATGCGATGTCACAGGGCCATGGAAGGGGAGCGATCAGCAGTCTCAGAAACAAGAAGACAGACCCTCTCTTCTTCGAGAAGATTGACATCCATTTGCTCGGTATGTACTCCGGCCGGATCTCCGAGTCGATCTCGAGGATGGACCTGGAGAGCATCATGCTGGTGATCTCCACGACGCTGCCGTGCATCTTCACCATTATGCAGATCTTTCATGTCAAGAGGAGACCAGAGGCAGCTGCCGCGACGTCGATCACCATGCTCGTCGTCCTGGCCCTGGGGTGCATCGTCCCCATGGTGCTCAGCTCCGAGGCTCTGTTCCTGAGCCGGAGGAGGCACTACCACGCATTCCCGTTCCAAGCATGTAGAGCTCCGGGTGAGACCGCTGGATCTCCCAAATCCGGCCATCGGTAGGGACGGCGGAGCCCACCTCCAGCGCACGGGTCACATGAAAGCGGAAGGCTCTTTCCACGTATCCTGCCACGTCCATCCACCGCCCCTGCGCCATCAGCGGTTCCAGGACGTCTGCCATTTGGAGACAGCCAAGCGCGAACATGTACCTGCATAAGCCGTCATGCATATATATGCACACGCACGCACGCTGTCAGTGTCGTCCATCACCCATCAGTTATATAGATCATTCATTAATCGGTGGAGGACCCAGTTTTAATTTACACATGTGCTTGTTTGTCAAACCAAAGCTAGTATAAACTAGCATGCATGGATCATCAACATAGAGATATATGATACTCAAAACTTAAATTGATCGTGGCATGCTTGTTGATATATATAACTACTGAATGCATATTCCATTCAATTTTACTAGTCGGCTCTGCTTAGCTATGCTACTAGCTAGGTTGTTGCTCGCTGTGATACATGCACATATACTGCAGAATGCAACATATATACAAATAAACGAAAGATATTTAGCGCTAAGTCCGTCAACTTAATTGCATTATATTGGGCAGTATACACTCTGTGTACATGGAGCTAAAGCTGCGTCATCAACAATCAGCAAAAAGTAAAGTAACTATATATGTATAGACAATATGCGTAAAATGCACAATGCTTTGTCAGCACTATCGTAGTTCAACAGTAGTAAAGTCGAATAGAGTGCACACTAGCTAGTAGTCAACTGAATTTCATCTCAACTCGGAGGGAATTCCTTATACGAAAAGAACGAGAACTGTGCAAATAACCTGCATAAACCTACCAAAACTTGAACAAATAAACTACTGGAGAAGTGGAAACGAAATTAGCTTCAGAGACTACTGGATGAGTGAAACCAAAATTAGCTTCAGAACCTTTCATATAGCTACTACCGGACGAGAGGAGTTGTGCATAACTCATTAATTATACTCTACTGTAGTAGTCTAGTACTAGTGTATATATATTCCTTGCAAGCTTAAGCATACACAATAAACTGAGTAGTAACAGAGAGGGGTTAATGATTTCTGCTGAGAGAAAAATACTGCTGGGTAGTTGCTGATAAGCCAAACAAACATGGTGGAGTAGTAACAAAAAAAACGTAACTATTCACTGGTGCTCCTCATCCCATTCACACGCGCAACAAAAGTTCTAATCGGCTCCCACACCACATGCGTCCTCTGCGTTTCTTTAACGTGACTCACCAGGAAATCTAGAAATAAAATTTATTTTTATAGTCAACAAATTAGATAAGTTTATGGAAAAAACTTGTGACAAAAAATTATGAACAAAGTTTTTATAAGAAGAAAAATGTTCAGAGAGATAAATTTATGAACAAGATATTATGACATAAAATTATGAACATAAAATTTTGAAAGCAAATAAAATGGTCAAAACATAAAAATGAAGAAAAAACGAAAAAGAAGAAAAGGTATAACCAAAATGTTATAAACAGAAAGTTTGTATGCAAAAATATTGGAAGGAAAAAATCGAGAATAAAAATGGAGAAATTTCCAAACAAAGAGTTTTTGAAAGAAAAGATATGATCAGAAGCAAAAGAAAAAATTCAGCAAAAAAGTTTGGAAGAAAAATGAAGAAAGTTATACATAGAGTTTAATTGAAAAAGGAAAAAGCGACGACAATGCAGTTGATGTAAAAATGTAAATCTTCATATCAATTTCAAAAATATATGTTATATTATTTTTTTCTAAATTAATGTACCCAAAGCAACATTTACGACATATGTCTCAATTTGGGCCCGTTAGAAAATAAATACAGCAACACCATTATGAAAAGATATTTATTTCTATCCATCTTTTAAGTGAAAAAAAATTAAAGTCTGGCAAGAAAAAGAAAGCTAGCTAATTGCACGAGCCCTAGTTTTCATTGAATTGTTGGTCAAAATCTCATTATAGGCCTTGTAATGCCCCTTTGAATTAGTGAGAGCACAATATATAATATTATGAGAACTGATTATTGCCATCTACTTTGAAAATTAATTAAAAATGGCCATAATAGATCAGCAGACCAACTGGCCATTGTGTGCACTAAATTCCTTTCAGAGAGACTGGACTCTAGCACCATCTCTGTTGGACCTTTGTGCTGTCTGCCTAACTTTGAACATTCTGAACTCTGACAAATAAAACGAAGGGTCATTGTCTGATAAAATGTGATGCTTCTCGTGCCAGCCACTCCAGAAATTCCTGTGTCCTGAATGTACCATATATGACTCAAGTACGGCAAAATCAAGCTATTTGTTTTTCAAAAAGATGGCAAGAGATTTGCGAAATTATATTGGAAGAGAGAAAAACAGGAACGAAAGAACAAAACAGGTTAGCTGGGGGCCTCTACTGCTACAAGGACTAGAGTTACAACTTAACAGAATGGACTCCAATAGCAAAACCACACGGAAGGAAAAGAAGAGGAGGTCCTACAGCAGGTCACGGCTAAAAGCACAACTAGGGCCTCGTTTAGTTCTCAAATTTGGGACCAAAGTTGTATGTTTTGGGTTACGTGCGTCACTGTAGCATTTTGTCTGTATGGGTAAAAAATTATTCAAAAATTGATTAATTAGGTTCAAAATGTTCGTCTCGCAGAGTAGAACAAAACTGTGCAATTAATTTTTAATTTCATCTACATTTTACCACTCCATGCATGTGCCGATATTTTGATGTGATGGGAATCTTCTTTTTACATAGTGAATTTTAGGAGTGAAATTTAGGATCTAAACAAGGCCTAGGAGGAGAAGATTGCAAAAGGGAACTAAGCAAGCTAAAGCTACTCCTGAGATGCTTCATTTGAAGGAGGGTATCAACTGGAGTCTGAACATCGCGGACTGGGAACCAGCTTGAGATGACCATTGATTAGCCAACTTGAACTGCCTTTTTTGGGCGTGTTTAGTTGTAAAAAGGGGTGTGTAAAATTTGATCAAAAAATCACATCAGACGCTGTAGTGCACTGTAGCACTTTTCGTTCGTTTTTGGTAATCGTTGTCCTACCATGGCCTAACTAGGCTCAAAAGATTCGTCTCGTCGTGTACATCAAAACCATGTATTTAGTTTTTTTTATTTACCTACATTTAGTGTTCCATGCATGAGAAGAGAGATTTGATGTGATAGGTAAATACGAGTAGTGAAGTTTGGAGAGAAGTTTAGAAAGTTTGTGGAACTAAACAGGGCCTTTGATGAAAAACTTGAACTGCTGGAACTCTTCCTCGATCAGAAAGGCTACATGCAAATGCCGCTTTTCCATATTTCGCAGGACTGTATGACTTCTCGGTGTCATAGAGGCGCGCGATAATTCGATCGTTTCTGAAATGATGATATTCCGAAATGAATTTTTCTTTGCTTGCTAGGTCGGTTATCAGATTCAGACAGTTTCAACTCTAGCAGTCAAGTCAATGAAAGAGGCGTGATAATTAAGATACGGCGAAGCTTCGTAATTGGGACTTGGGAGGGGCTGTCACCATCAGCAGACAAGAACTCGTCCTCCTGTGATCTAAACTTTGAGCAGGACTTGACTCTTGAGCACGTCCAATCGATCGCACCGTCACCACCGGAGCCATGAGCACGGTTTCCTCCGATCGAGCTATAAACACCACACATGGTGCTTGGGACGACACTCCCACGCGCCAGTGTCAGTGTGTTCCCTCCCTCTTCGTCCTCCGAACGAAAATGGCACCTCACTTGACCGCCGCTTGCCGCCTCTGTGTCGTCTTCCTCCTCCTGTCCACCGCCACCCTCTCCTCCGCTGCCTCCTCCTTGGACGCAGCCATCTGCACCATCCCCTCCCATCCACCCGAGTTCCTCGCATCCAGCAAGCACAACGCCTCCATCGCACTCCTCCAGTTCTTCCGGCTCGACGCCGGCTACTTCTTCGGCGGCGAAGACATCCACTTTGCTAAAGATGACAGCAACGCGTCCTTTGTAACCCGCTCGTTCTCCTTCTTCCCTCACAGAGTCGATTCCACCACCGACAACAGCCTCGTCCATGTGGCAGCCACCTTATCCCTCTCCGGCGGCCGCGCCCCGAGCAACTTGACATCCCAGCGAAGACGCCGTTGGTACCTAGGCGACCATTCCGTCAACTTCTACCTCGACGGCTACCACTCCTCCACCTCCGATGAGCTCTGCATGACTGGCTCAGGCACCTACTCCTCCGACGATGGCTCCACCGAACGCCTCGAAGGCGTCATCCTCAAGCTCCGGATACCAAGCCGACCCAGCCTCTCCGACCCCTTTGTCACCGGCCTCCTCCAGGGCGCCAGCTTCAAGACCATCTCCATCGTCGCGTACGCCCAGGGCGGTTACCACTACAAGGACAGCGAGAGCGTCTCCTGCCCGACGTCGTCGCAGCCGCCTCCCACGGCGAGGGGTGCGTTCCAGGCGCTTGGCTCCAGCTTCTCGTGCGCGCACCTCAAAGAACACCTCGCAACAGCTTACAAGCTGCAGTACGGCGGCGGCGCACACCCGGTGGGGATCCAGGCGCGGCGGCGCATGCACGTCGGCCAAGTCCAGTGCAGCGAGCACAGCGAGGTGCGTGTGTACGCGGCGTTCTCCAACGACACGAGCATGTGGGGGTTTCAGCGGCTGCAGTCACACCCGCCGTTCATGTTCGGGGAGGAGGTGGTCGTCGCGGAAGGGCGCTGGGATTCGCATCGGGGCATGCTCTGCCTCACGGCGTGCCGTGTGGAGCACTCGGAGACAGAGACGACGTCCGTGGCGGTGAAGGAGTGCGACATCGGCATGAGCTTCTGGTTCCCGGGCGCATGGACTATCCGGGACCGGAGCGTCCTCGTCGGCAGGATCTGGAACTCGAGCCAAGCGGCTGGCGGCGGCGCCGACGGCTCCGGTGTGATATCGGCGTCGAGCATCGACGCCCACGACCATAGAAGCAACTTCTCAGACGTGAGCTACGAGTACAGGGTGGTTGAGGAGGCGAAGAAGAGTTATCTTGACGACCCTGAATTGAGCGACCCCAAGAAGGTTCAGCAGGGGGCGTTCGTAGCCCCAAACTACACTGATCATGACTTCGCGTTCAGATTCCACGAGGCTAACAGAGACAGGATGGGGAGTGGACACGCCTACAAGTTGCGATCGGCTCGGCGATGGTCTACGGTGATCGGCTCGCCGCCGACGACTCCTTCTCCCGACATGCTGCCGTCGTCGTCGACATGAAGCAGGAGCAGCTTTTGAACGTCAGCTACGACATACGCCACCACGTTCCACCTGCGGGTTGGGTGCGTCCCAAGAACGTGTCGTTCTACTCAGTCACCCTTGAAGAGCACCAAATCAAAGCAGAGGGTGTCTTTGATCCCAAGACGGGCGTCATGTGCATGATCGGCTGCCGAGAGCACAACAGCTCGACCACGGACTGCCAGATACTGATCACAGTTCATTTCGCCTCGCTCAACGGGAAGAAGCAGGGCCACGGGAAGGGAGCGATCAGCAGCCTGAGAAACAAGACGACGGACCCTCTCTTCTTCGAGAAGATTGAGATCATGCTGTACGGGATGTACTCGGAGCAGGTGTCCGAGTCGATCTCGAGGATGGACCTGGAGAGCGTCATGCTGGTGATCTCCACGACGCTGCCGTGCATCTTCACCATCCTGCAGATCTTTCATGTCAAGAGAAGGCCCGAGGCGGCTGCCGCGACGTCGATCACCATGCTCGTCGTCCTGTCCCTGGGGTACGTCGCCCCTCTGGTGGTCAGTTCCGAGGCTCTGTTCCTCAGCAGGCGGAGGCAATACATGGCAGCGCCGTTCAGGCAGATCAGTCAGTAGAAGCAAATACTTGCAGGGGAAGATCAGTCATCTGTCAGTAGCAATGCAAATGCACGTATATATGCAGATCAGTCAGTAGAGAAGCAAATACTTACAGTTGGGAAGTCAGTCATCAGTCAGTAGCAATGCAAATGCACGTATGCAGATCAGTCAGTAGAAGCAAATACTTGCAGGGGAAGATCAGTCATCTGTCAGTAGCAATGCAAATGCACGTATATATGCAGATCAGTCAGTAGAGAAGCAAATACTTACAGTTGGGAAGTCAGTCATCAGTCAGTAGCAATGCAAATGCACGTATGCAGATCAGTCAGTAGAAGCAAATACTTGCAGGGGAAGATCAGTCATCTGTCAGTAGCAATGCAAATGCACGTATATATGCAGATCAGTCAGTAGAGAAGCAAATACTTACAGTTGGGAAGTCAGTCATCAGTCAGTAGCAATGCAAATGCACGTATGCAGATCAGTCAGTAGAAGCAAATACTTGCAGGGGAAGATCAGTCATCTGTCAGTAGCAATGCAAATGCACGTATATATGCAGATCAGTCAGTAGAGAAGCAAATACTTACAGTTGGGAAGTCAGTCATCAGTCAGTAGCAATGCAAATGCACGTATGCAGATCAGTCAGTAGAAGCAAATACTTGCAGGGGAAGATCAGTCATCTGTCAGTAGCAATGCAAATGCACGTATATATGCAGATCAGTCAGTAGAGAAGCAAATACTTACAGTTGGGAAGTCAGTCATCAGTCAGTAGCAATGCAAATGCACGTATGCAGATCAGTCAGTAGAAGCAAATACTTGCAGGGGAAGATCAGTCATCTGTCAGTAGCAATGCAAATGCACGTATATATGCAGATCAGTCAGTAGAGAAGCAAATACTTACAGTTGGGAAGTCAGTCATCAGTCAGTAGCAATGCAAATGCACGTATGCAGATCAGTCAGTAGAAGCAAATACTTGCAGGGGAAGATCAGTCATCTGTCAGTAGCAATGCAAATGCACGTATATATGCAGATCAGTCAGTAGAGAAGCAAATACTTACAGTTGGGAAGTCAGTCATCAGTCAGTAGCAATGCAAATGCACGTATGCAGATCAGTCAGTAGAAGCAAATACTTGCAGGGGAAGATCAGTCATCTGTCAGTAGCAATGCAAATGCACGTATATATGCAGATCAGTCAGTAGAGAAGCAAATACTTACAGTTGGGAAGTCAGTCATCAGTCAGTAGCAATGCAAATGCACGTATGCAGATCAGTCAGTAGAAGCAAATACTTGCAGGGGAAGATCAGTCATCTGTCAGTAGCAATGCAAATGCACGTATATATGCAGATCAGTCAGTAGAGAAGCAAATACTTACAGTTGGGAAGTCAGTCATCAGTCAGTAGCAATGCAAATGCACGTATATATGCAGATCAGTCAGTAGAGAAGCAAATACTTACAGTTGGGAAGTCAGTCATCAGTCAGTAGCAATGCAAATGCACGTATATATGCAGATCAGTCAGTAGAGAAGCAAATACTTACAGTTGGGAAGTCAGTCATCAGTCAGTAGCAATGCAAATGCACGTATATATGCAGATCAGTCAGTAGAGAAGCAAATACTTACAGTTGGGAAGTCAGTCATCAGTCAGTAGCAATGCAAATGCACGTATATATGCAGATCAGTCAGTAGAGAAGCAAATACTTACAGTTGGGAAGTCAGTCATCAGTCAGTAGCAATGCAAATGCACGTATATATGCAGATCAGTCAGTAGAGAAGCAAATACTTACAGTTGGGAAGTCAGTCATCAGTCAGTAGCAATGCAAATGCACGTATGCAGATCAGTCAGTAGAAGCAAATACTTACAGGGGAAGAATGTACGGTGCTCCGTTGTTGACGGCGCTCCCAAGAGGTTCGACCATGTCGCGAAGAAACTGAGTATGGCGAGGGCTGCTTCTCTGGCCAGCCCATTCAACCACTTGGAGGAGGTGCAGGTGATGCTCTGCGGCATCTTCCATCAAGCCCAGGCTGGCGAGCTCCATGGCGCGCTGCACCCGCGGGAGCATGTAGAGCTCCGGGTGAGACCGCTGGATCTCCCAAATCCGGCCATCGGTAGGGACGGCGGAGCCCACCTCCAGCGCACGGGTCACATGAAAGCGGAAGGCTCTTTCCACGTATCCTGCCACGTCCATCCACCGCCCCTGCGCCATCAGCGGTTCCAGGACGTCTGCCATTTGGAGACAGCCAAGCGCGAACATGTACCTGCATAAGCCGTCATGCATATATATGCACACGCACGCACGCTGTCAGTGTCGTCCATCACCCATCAGTTATATAGATCATTCATTAATCGGTGGAGGACCCAGTTTTAATTTACACATGTGCTTGTTTGTCAAACCAAAGCTAGTATAAACTAGCATGCATGGATCATCAACATAGAGATATATGATACTCAAAACTTAAATTGATCGTGGCATGCTTGTTGATATATATAACTACTGAATGCATATTCCATTCAATTTTACTAGTCGGCTCTGCTTAGCTATGCTACTAGCTAGGTTGTTGCTCGCTGTGATACATGCACATATACTGCAGAATGCAACATATATACAAATAAACGAAAGATATTTAGCGCTAAGTCCGTCAACTTAATTGCATTATATTGGGCAGTATACACTCTGTGTACATGGAGCTAAAGCTGCGTCATCAACAATCAGCAAAAAGTAAAGTAACTATATATGTATAGACAATATGCGTAAAATGCACAATGCTTTGTCAGCACTATCGTAGTTCAACAGTAGTAAAGTCGAATAGAGTGCACACTAGCTAGTAGTCAACTGAATTTCATCTCAACTCGGAGGGAATTCCTTATACGAAAAGAACGAGAACTGTGCAAATAACCTGCATAAACCTACCAAAACTTGAACAAATAAACTACTGGAGAAGTGGAAACGAAATTAGCTTCAGAGACTACTGGATGAGTGAAACCAAAATTAGCTTCAGAACCTTTCATATAGCTACTACCGGACGAGAGGAGTTGTGCATAACTCATTAATTATACTCTACTGTAGTAGTCTAGTACTAGTGTATATATATTCCTTGCAAGCTTAAGCATACACAATAAACTGAGTAGTAACAGAGAGGGGTTAATGATTTCTGCTGAGAGAAAAATACTGCTGGGTAGTTGCTGATAAGCCAAACAAACATGGTGGAGTAGTAACAAAAAAAACGTAACTATTCACTGGTGCTCCTCATCCCATTCACACGCGCAACAAAAGTTCTAATCGGCTCCCACACCACATGCGTCCTCTGCGTTTCTTTAACGTGACTCACCAGGAAATCTAGAAATAAAATTTATTTTTATAGTCAACAAATTAGATAAGTTTATGGAAAAAACTTGTGACAAAAAATTATGAACAAAGTTTTTATAAGAAGAAAAATGTTCAGAGAGATAAATTTATGAACAAGATATTATGACATAAAATTATGAACATAAAATTTTGAAAGCAAATAAAATGGTCAAAACATAAAAATGAAGAAAAAACGAAAAAGAAGAAAAGGTATAACCAAAATGTTATAAACAGAAAGTTTGTATGCAAAAATATTGGAAGGAAAAAATCGAGAATAAAAATGGAGAAATTTCCAAACAAAGAGTTTTTGAAAGAAAAGATATGATCAGAAGCAAAAGAAAAAATTCAGCAAAAAAGTTTGGAAGAAAAATGAAGAAAGTTATACATAGAGTTTAATTGAAAAAGGAAAAAGCGACGACAATGCAGTTGATGTAAAAATGTAAATCTTCATATCAATTTCAAAAATATATGTTATATTATTTTTTTCTAAATTAATGTACCCAAAGCAACATTTACGACATATGTCTCAATTTGGGCCCGTTAGAAAATAAATACAGCAACACCATTATGAAAAGATATTTATTTCTATCCATCTTTTAAGTGAAATAAATACAGCAACATCCTTTGCCCCACGCGTACGACGTCATCAGGGCCCGGGGGTACGTGCCGAGCCTGAGGCCATCGTACGTGTACGCGAGCCCCCGGTACGACCGGTTCGGCGTGGCCTGGGACATCGCCGTGCCGTGCGGGGCGGCCCTGCTGGCCGTGCTGGTGTTCCTGCAGCAGCGGGTTCGTTTGGCCCCGGCGCCTCTGTTCCCTTCGCGGAGGAGGTTGGGAGAATACGAGATGGTCTCTAATCTCTAGCAGGCCGGCTTTGCTCCGCGCGTTCTCGCAGGTCTCTGCGTTTACCACGTACGTCGATAGTGCGTGGGTTACCCCGGCGGCACGGCGCATTTCACTGTCGCGCCGCCCGTATCTTGTTATCCTGAATCTTGGCTGGCCAGGGGAGCACTAGCAGCTAAATATGGCCATAGGAGAATGTATTTTATTTTCTCGACGAATAGCAGCTTCATAAGAATCTCAACAGTTGACCGTTGACGTTTACTTTGAAAAGCTAGCTGTTGATATACTTGGATCTTTCGTACGTCTGTGCTAGTCACTCTCATAGGCTTGCCATTTTTTTCTGTACCACGCTTACTTTTCCGGTCTTCCCTTGATATTCCAAACTTTTCTAGCAAGTGGCAACATATATCACATCTATCAAACCTTTTGCTTATTGGCATAGGAAGCTAGAAAGATCATGCTAACCACCATGCCTTTTTCGACAAGTAGCAAGTAACTAAAATTGCAGATCACGTGATAGGTTGATATACTCGTCCTGTTCGTTTGGCTGGTGGCTTGGTGGTTGGCGCTGGTTTTTGCTGAGAGAAAAACACTGTTGGCTGGTTGTTGGCTGGTGGCTGGCGCTGGTTTTCGCTGAGAGAAAAATACTGTTGACTCGCTGGAAACAATCCAAACGAACAGGGCGACTCTAAAAGAAATGCAGGCACAAGCATTTTAAAATAGTAGAGCATGTTTGTGTTCACCTAAGAAAAAGAGCTAGAAAGCAATCAGATGTTCAATTGGTGAATGGTATCCTCACTGAATAAATAAGACCATTCTTTTAATTTCTTAGACAATACTGCATTGGTTTCGCAAAACGGTTACTTCATGAGATTGTTCTTTTTTGGCAGTGCCTTCGTCCTCAGTTCCTCACTGTTGCTCTTCTCTCCCTGAGGAGGCTGCAGAGTGCAGACCATCTCTCCTAAGCTTAGCAATGAATGGACGTTATGGCAACTCTGGAGTTGGTAGTCCAGCATGATCTTGGCCCTATTTGGGAATGATTAAAAGCTGCTTATTGGTGGAAATAAGCGAAAATCCCACCCCAAACGTTTTGTGAATTGGAATGCTAGCTAGATTTATTAGGTGCCAAGGAAAAGTTCATGGTATGGCTAGCCTATTTCCATGTACCTCACCCACAAATGTGTGCATGACAGAAGTTGAGTGTTGGCTATAGCAAGGGATAAGGTTCACTGGGAGAAGATGAATGGAGTCAACGTCAAACCTGGCTATAGTGAGGATAAGTCTACTTTGACTCATCAAATGCGTGACTTAATTAAACATAACTTGGGACACGTTTGAGCGATTTACAAGAGGTATTTATCTACTTGCACCACCACACATGAGTTGTCATACTTGACATGCTATATATACTCTTGATCAGATATACTTGCATGCAAAGTAAGAGTTCATTTACAACGCATGAGACCAATTAGTGCAAGTATAACTAGCTAGTAACAGATAGTACGACTACATGCGCATATACAGGTTTATATATACTACATGGCCAAGCATATTGCACCACTTTAGAGATACTGAGCTGTGCATATGCAAAAGCAAGCAAAGAATCAAGCAATAGTTCAGGCAGACGACGGATCGTTGTGCAGTGCGTGTATATAGCTATAGCTAGTCTACCAACACCAACACCCAGCAATTAAGTTTGTATGACGCGCGAGCGCGACGATGGTGTGGACGTCGTACATGTACGTATATGTACTGCCCGGCCGATGTAGATGATATCTATCATCGATCTGTTAGCCCTGCTAACGTTGATGCATTAATTGATGAGAATCTATCTATCATATATCCATCCATACGGCGGCATATATCGCTTTGATCTCGATCGTCATGCCGCACCGATGATGACGACAGCGCCGGCTCCAGGCGGCGCGGCGCCCCCACCACCGCTGGGGCCGCTGCCACCAGCGCCGCCGCTGGGCCCTGCTCCTGGATCGTTTCCGTCGTCGTTGTGCCTCTTCCTCTTCTTGCTATCAGGCAGCGCCTTGAGCCGGTTTCTGACGCTGGCGGTGGAGGCCCTGCAGAGCTCTCGCAAGTGGCGGCGCACGTGCCAGAGGTCGCCGACAACCTCCGTGTGGCAGACGAGGCACCAGTATCGCGCGCGCCTCGCCTCGGCGCCAGTGGGGAGCTTGTCTGCGAAATTCAGGTCGCCACAGTCATCCGCGACTCCCTCCATCTGCTGTAATCTCCTGCACGTACGAATGCATGCAAACCAGCTCAGATCGACACAGCATTAGTTAACTTCGATGCATAGTATTGACCACAATCCGTTCATTATTCTGTATATGCATTTCATGTCAAAATGACGAAGATATATACTGTACTGTGGCAATTAATGCTACGATCATCATCAGATGGCACGTTTTTTTCAGCTTTGCAATTTTGCATGCATGCAATGCAAGGACAGTACATCTCGAATTCTCGATCGATCAGTACGTAATACACGTACCCGCTAGGTTCAGGCAAGTAAACGTGAAGATAGTCACGGATCGCCCTTCTGGTGCGATCGGCGCGCTCTCCCATCACCAGCTCTCTACACAATAATGTGACAGAGTACAGCAGCACAATACACGAAGATGAGTCATCCGTCAGTAGCAATGCAAATGCACGTATGCAGATCAGTCAGTAGAAGCAAATACTTGCAGGGGAAGATCAGTCATCTGTCAGTAGCAATGCAAATGCACGTATATATGCAGATCAGTCAGTAGAGAAGCAAATACTTACAGTTGGGAAGTCAGTCATCAGTCAGTAGCAATGCAAATGCACGTATGCAGATCAGTCAGTAGAAGCAAATACTTACAGGGGAAGAATGTACGGTGCTCCGTTGTTGACGGCGCTCCCAAGAGGTTCGACCATGTCGCGAAGAAACTGAGTATGGCGAGGGCTGCTTCTCTGGCCAGCCCATTCAACCACTTGGAGGAGGTGCAGGTGATGCTCTGCGGCATCTTCCATCAAGCCCAGGCTGGCGAGCTCCATGGCGCGCTGCACCCGCGGGAGCATGTAGAGCTCCGGGTGAGACCGCTGGATCTCCCAAATCCGGCCATCGGTAGGGACGGCGGAGCCCACCTCCAGCGCACGGGTCACATGAAAGCGGAAGGCTCTTTCCACGTATCCTGCCACGTCCATCCACCGCCCCTGCGCCATCAGCGGTTCCAGGACGTCTGCCATTTGGAGACAGCCAAGCGCGAACATGTACCTGCATAAGCCGTCATGCATATATATGCACACGCACGCACGCTGTCAGTGTCGTCCATCACCCATCAGTTATATAGATCATTCATTAATCGGTGGAGGACCCAGTTTTAATTTACACATGTGCTTGTTTGTCAAACCAAAGCTAGTATAAACTAGCATGCATGGATCATCAACATAGAGATATATGATACTCAAAACTTAAATTGATCGTGGCATGCTTGTTGATATATATAACTACTGAATGCATATTCCATTCAATTTTACTAGTCGGCTCTGCTTAGCTATGCTACTAGCTAGGTTGTTGCTCGCTGTGATACATGCACATATACTGCAGAATGCAACATATATACAAATAAACGAAAGATATTTAGCGCTAAGTCCGTCAACTTAATTGCATTATATTGGGCAGTATACACTCTGTGTACATGGAGCTAAAGCTGCGTCATCAACAATCAGCAAAAAGTAAAGTAACTATATATGTATAGACAATATGCGTAAAATGCACAATGCTTTGTCAGCACTATCGTAGTTCAACAGTAGTAAAGTCGAATAGAGTGCACACTAGCTAGTAGTCAACTGAATTTCATCTCAACTCGGAGGGAATTCCTTATACGAAAAGAACGAGAACTGTGCAAATAACCTGCATAAACCTACCAAAACTTGAACAAATAAACTACTGGAGAAGTGGAAACGAAATTAGCTTCAGAGACTACTGGATGAGTGAAACCAAAATTAGCTTCAGAACCTTTCATATAGCTACTACCGGACGAGAGGAGTTGTGCATAACTCATTAATTATACTCTACTGTAGTAGTCTAGTACTAGTGTATATATATTCCTTGCAAGCTTAAGCATACACAATAAACTGAGTAGTAACAGAGAGGGGTTAATTGATTTGACCATCCAACAAGATGAAATATCACACAGTGAGTAGTTAACTTACTCATCCTTCTCGGTCCATGGCTCATGTAGCCAAGCCTCATAGGTATCATCCAGAGTAGCAAGTATTTCCCTACACAACAACACCAGCATACATTATATTACTACTGATAATCGCACTAGCATGAAGAGAGATCGTTGGGCTATTGCGAACATATGTACGGATCAAACCGCGGGCAGATTAGTTAAGAAGAAGCAAAATAATTAAAGCGGAAATGCTATCCGGCGATTGATCCACGAAGGAAATCGTAAATGCAAGGGTCTAATGGGCCGGCTCGGCAGGTCCATTAGGATTAGAGATAATAGTACCGGATTGGTAGTCTATATTGTTTAGGGTCAAGTAAACCTCTCTATATAATGAGAGGTGATGTATCAATCTAAGTAAGCAAGAAGAAGGATTATTCCCTCTTGCCCGGCCGTGGGCAGCAGCCCCGCGGCCGGAGTCCCAGCGCCCCTGCAACCCTAACCCGCTGCTACAGTAGCCGCGAGTACTGTAGCGCAGCAGCCAATCCCCAGCAGATCCAATCCCCCACCCCAATCCTAGCAGATCCATAACAACTGGTATCAGATGGCTTTGGTTCGATACACGACCATGGCTTCTGCTGCCACTAGCCCATCACAATCACCTAGAGATTTCGATGCTAGTATGGTGGACAACTTCGACCAGGCGGTCGACAAGTGCGCCACCAAGATCGCAGAGGCAGTCCTAGAGATCTTGCAACGTGAGCACCAGAGGGCGAAGGCGGCGCGACTCCAACTTCGTCGGTCCTCGGCGGCGGTGCGGCTACAGGTGGCCGTGCGCGGGTTCCTAGCGCGCCGGCGAGTGCAGGAGATGCGCCAGAAGGAACAGGAGCGTCGCGTAGCCACCGCCCCGGCCGCCCGCATCGGCAGCGGCGGCGGCGTTTGTCTCCGTGGGAAGCCGCGCGGCCGTCGTCGTGGGTGGCCTCCGAAGGGGCGCCGTTGCTGCCCGCTGCCACCACTTCGGATAGCGCGGCGGTGCCTCGACGCCGGCCGCCACGAGGGCGCCTTTGGGGGCCGGCTCCAGTTCCACCTCACCGGCGCGCGCACCTCCGCGGGGGGCGGCGCTGTTCTCGGCGTCGTTTGCGGCGAGGGCGGCGGCGCCTGACTGCCGCTGAAGGGCGTGGCCGGCTGGGTAGGGTTTCGGCCCCTGCCAATGATGGGCTTCAGCTGGGCTGCTTGCTCAGTTGGGCTGGGCTATTAGGAGAGTCAAGGGCCTATTGGGCCTTAGCCCATTAGGGTTAATTAGGGTTAGTTGGTTCAAACCTCTCTATATAAGGAGAGGAAATGTATCAATCTAAGCAAGCAAGAGATTAGAAGGAAAACCCTTCCCTCTTGCCGGCCGCGGGCAGCAGCCCCGCGGCTGGCGTTCCTCGCGCCCCTGCAACCCTAGCCACGTGAACAGTACCGCGGGTACTGTAGCGTGGCCCTCAACTTCCCCTCTCAATCCTAGCAGATCCATAACAGCAAACTAGACGATCGATCATTTCCAGTTATGCACCATCAACCAAATCCTGGGTTCTACACAAGCAGAGTCTGCATAGACAAACGTATACAGATCCAAACAAATCTGCGATGCGTAGATGATCCGTGAACGAAATTGACGAATCACGGAGACACATTGCACCCAGAGGCCAGAGATATTCGACGCCGCACGCACGCAGATCAAGGCAAGCAGGCAGCCCAACAGCCGGATAAATTAAGCAAGTAAATGCCGGAGACAGACAGGGGAGCAGGGACGAACCGTATCTGCTCCTCTCGTATCAGAGAATCATCACCGTCGTTGAGCGCTAGCGGCAACCCGCCGCCCCCGCCGCTATCCATCCGGACCCAACCCCTAGAACCCTTGCCAAGGGCGAGCAGAGAGAGAGAGAGAGAGAGGAGACAGAGACAGCCGTGTAGATTTGGAGAAAATTACCGGGAGGAGAGAGATGCCAGCAGTGAAATACTGGGCTCGGTCTGGGCGGGCGTCGTTGCCAAGCCAGAGCGAGCCAGAGGGCCGGTAGCAATTTAGCATTTGCTTTTCTCCGACAAGTGGGTCATCCAACGCTGATGCTACTGCTTGCCGTCTGGGAATTGGATAGCCGTGGGAAAAAAAAAAGGAAAACCGCAATTCAAACAAAACTATACGAAAATGGTTTTCGACGCTTTGTGTCATTTATTTCTAAGATAAATTTATGAAAATATGGGCATTCCAATGTAGTAGTTTTTTTAATTCTATTTTTGCAGTGTCACCATAGCTAAAATCTGGAGATTGACAAAGCTAACATGGCCACCTCAATATCCAACGTGGTTAATTCCTAACTTCATGAAAAATATGAGCATTTCATGGTAGTGTTTTTTTCCCAACACGAAGTCACCATAGTTCTCTTACTCTACAAATCTTTACAAATCGAGAGGTTGACGGGGATTATTTCGTTTTACGAGACGAAGTCACCTTAGATGCCTCATAATGCGAGCATTTTGATATAGTGCTTTTTTAGTCATGGTAGCTCTCTTGACCTAGATATTTTGAGATTCACGGAATCACTGGTAACTACATAAGACTTGTTATTGAGCATCGTTATTTTTTTGAAATAATTTAATAAAAACATGCGCAATCTGATGTAATCTTTTTTCGAGAGAATTAACATAAACATCTTGTTATTGAGTGTTATTACTTCTTTGAATAAAATAAAAGGATTGATGGTCCAAGATGGGGGAGGGGGTATTAGTAGTTCTTCATGTTTCTAAAACGATAAAGCGGGCCTATCACTAGTGTCGTCCAAGTTTATAGTTCACATTGTCAAGAGATGGTGCCAGAAGGATCAAGAATTACTAGCATGCTAACATGGAAAGATTCTAGTGATCAAGCACACTAACATGGGAAACATCCTAGATCAAATTGCAAAAATAAAGAACAAGAAGTAAATTGTAAGTATGAAATACGGGAAATAAAGAGAGGAACGTGAAAACATTGGATCCCCCCCCATAGTGTAAAGGAGTTGACGCTACACCATAATTCACGTTGAGACTCTCACTAAGAGATATGTATGCCTCTGTTAGTGGTGTAAGACCAAAAGCAGGGATCCGAGGGGACCCCCTTTATTAGAGATTCAAGTGTCACCCTTGTAGGCTCGAGTGTCTGGATGTATGAGGAGAGATAGGAAACTTTTAGATGGGTTTCGGCCACATGCCAGAGCAAGTGTAATACCCTACGTCAAGCCTCCGGGGTAGATTGCTGCCTAGTGAGCAACCCGGTGGACAGGGGCGGAGCTAGCGGTGGGGCGGGTGGGGCTGGAGCCCCCCCTACCACCCTGGCTCCCATGGCAGCACCCCCAAGCCCCCCTAGAAATGTTGAGGAGGAAGAAGAAGGAAGAGGAAGAAAAAGAAGGAAGAAGAAGGAGGAGTGAGGAAGAAGAAGAAGGAGCCCCCCCTAACCCTCCATCCTAGATTCCCCACTGCCGGTGGAGGCTTGATCCTCCCACAAACTACAAGAGATCATTTAATCTATGACAAAACATATTCATCATAGATCACTGAGAAACCATCATAAAACAATGTATGTGACAGTTTTAAAAAAAACGTCATGGATTGAGCATCGTAGATTAAATCGCATGATGGTTTAACAGAATTCATCACAGTTTGAAGCGATCTATGACGTTTTCAAACCGTCATAGATTGACCTTGAGCCCGTATAGCCCAGCCCAGGCCCAGCGTTTGTGACGAAAATAAACGTCACAAACTTGTTTCTTTGATGTTAAGCAAAATCAAGCAAAGTCGAAGAGACAATCCTTTCCACTTTCGAGGGTATTGTCCATGTGTCCTCTTAACTTAATTGTTAATAGTGTTATCCATTCATCACTGACCAAATTTAGGTTATTTGCTACATGTGCTAACTAAATATGTGAATGTTGTTCCCGTCTATGTTGCAGAATGGATGAGCTATTGGAACAATCAGATGAGTGAGGAATTACCTCACCATGCTAGTAATGGTTGGATGCACTTCCTTGTCCCTCCAATCCGCTCTGAGGGTCAACGGGGAATCCTTCCCTTCCGCAGGGAGTTTTACTTGGGTTGATCTTGTCCCTTAGTGAACTAAGATAGGTGAGATGGGTACCCCTTGTGGTATCCTACAGGGAGGGTGTTGCCGGTCGGGGCGGTAGGGGACCCCTGGTGGGTGGTGGTGTCAGTAGGCACGAGGAACACGACGGGTATAGAAGGAGACCGAGTTGGCTCACTGGTCGGCGGTGGCTGTATGAAAATATGGGCATTCCAGGGGGGCTCTATGAAAGTTGGGCTGTGGAGGATGCAACTGGGATGTCCGGGCTCAACTGGTTAGCGTGGGCTGCAGCACTGAAGGCGCGTGGGAGTCTTGGACAACGTTGGTCTGCATGCGATGAGGAGTACGCCAAAGGAAAGATTCTCGATAGACGCGTGCCCAGAAACGACAGTAGGTCGATGATGGTTGATGGATGCAAGCGACATAAGAAGACAAGGGGGTGCATGCGGCGGTACGGGGACAACAAGAGAAGACGCGGTATTACGGTTTGATTCAGCGATACATCATAATTTTACAATAAATATACACAATAAGAACTACATTGTGAATTGAGAGTACATCATTCTCTCAGAGATACCACCTGTGTTGTTGTCCTCGCTTTACGCAAAAAGTTACAAAAAGTTATAACCATAATTACCACGCGTTCTTGGCTTGACTGTTTAAGTTACCTCATCCCGCTCTCACTTTTCGTACGGGACTCCTACTGCTACTGCCATGGTTTTTTTTTAGATTACACAGTACAACGCAGACGCTCATACACACGCACGCACACTCACCCCTATGAATACACGTACGTAAAACCTACCCCTATGAGCACCTCCGAAGGACTGAGCAAAGCACCGGCAGATCTGGATATTCCCGAAGTCACCAATGGCACCTTGTTGTCGACGGGAACGTCGCTTACCACTTAACGCGTAGCGCCGGTAAATCCCAGAAAAAGGTGCGAGCACCAGGATTTGAACCCTGATGGATAGCGTCCCACTGGACCGTCCTACCATTGGACTACAAGTCCAATCGCTACTGCTACTGCCATGGTACACACACAGTACCACGTTTTTTGCCCATATGGCCCATGGGCTGCATGTTCCGTAACAATTATAGTGTAATTATACTATATATTTATATAGTTTTCATCTGTAACAATGTAAGAACATAGTTTCTAATATATTTATATGTTTAACAAGTAGTATATTATAAATGTATTTTTATAGTGAATCTAAAACTACAAATTCTATTATGTTAAATTATATGAATTTTAGAAATTAATAGTTAATATAAAAATGTTTGACTTAAGATAGAACTACTATAACAACTACTGTGAAAGTACGAAACTGATGAAGTATTGTACATCTTTTTTTTTGAGTCAGATGAAGTATTGTACATCAAGTAGCGCAGTTTGACCCTTTTACAATACGGTGGGTCAGTTTTGAGCTCATTGAGCACGAGCCCAGCCCTGACCGAGCCAAGCCTTGAAGTTGGAGCTCGAATCGAAGGCATCCATCAAGCTTGTTTGTGTCCGGTTCAGAAACCATCGGGCTGGTCGTCTTGGTCCGGCCTGCCCACGGGCCCACGGCCAAAGCCCACAAAAGGCAACACGCCGATCCATGTAATCTAATCGAGACGAGATACAGAAACAACCACCCAGCGGCGATCGATTGCGTGTGATTGCGATGCGGCGGCGGCGTTCCGGCGACGGTGAGAGCCACCTCAGCCTCCTTATGAACTCGCAGCTTCGCGTCCGCCGACTGCTCTGCTTGCTCAAGCACCACGGCCTCACCGCCGCCGCCCGCGAGTATGTACCACCACTATCTGTTCTGTTCTAGGGTATTAATTAGGATTGGATTTTTTTTTTGTTTGAAACAAGTTAAATTGGATTGCTTTGTTCTAATGGATGGATGGATGGATCGATCTCTTTGCTTGCACCTCGATTGCTAGGGTGGGGAAGGCGACGCGCGTCTTCTTCGACGTCGATCACATGGAGCACTTGCTGAGGTTGGGACACTGGGATGAGGCGGACCGCTACCTGCAGTATTTCCTTCCTGAGCACAGGAGCCCGCAGTCCACGGCCCTCAACGTTCACCTTCGCTCAGCCTGCATCCTCGCCGCCATCGCCGGTGGTGGTCCGGACGCCGCAGAGCACGCCTCCACGTTCGACGATCAAGACCTATTCCAAGGCCCACACACCGCCAAATTCCGAAAGGTCCTCCACAAAATGCATGCCGACCAACCCAGGTCATCTACCTCAGCATCTTCATTCTCCAATTTGCCTCAGGCGGATAGACCCAGCGATAATCTTAAAAGTTGCTCGATGTCAATATATCCTGCTTGTCAGACTTTTATTAACAATGTACACTAGTTGCCTAGTTTATGATATATTGATATGTGTATGCACATCGAGTATTAAGTTGGAACGTGGGACGTGGCCTCATCCGAATCTGGTTTGATCAATTCTTAATGCAGGGCCTCCATGCTCTGGCAGAAGATCGCACCTGATGCTGTCAGTGCAGCCATGCGCTTGGTCGCCAATTGTCCTGAGTTAAAAGGCAAGCTGCAGTTGCCACGCGACAGGCCAATGCCATGGGAGGTTTCTCCTCTCACTGGGTTAGTTTGCTCTCTCATCTTGACTCATCCCTAGCCCCTACTTCATCTTCCAATGCAAATCTGTTTCTTTATACAATATGCCCCTAGCACCTAACTCTCCTGTCTGTCAAACTCACAAAGCAGAGCACGGGGATCCCAAAGGCGTCGCAGCAGCAAGAGGTGAGTACATTATGTCCCAGGTACATTATGTTCCAGGACACGGGAAACATATACGCATACCAGCAGATGATCTCTCCCGTGTCTTTCTTCGACGAAAGAGGTGAGTAGCTGTATTCAAATTTTGTCTTCAATCTTCACACGCTTGCAAATTATTTTGACATTATATTTCCTTGCAGGCTACATTCGATTCAGGAGAGAGATGCTTATTCAGGTAGCCGTTTTAATGTCTCTAACATGTCCACTGTAGGAATTATATTTTTTCTGAGTATGCAATATCTATGTTTATAGTTTATAGTTCTGCCTACTCATGCTTTGCTTTATTTTCCTCACAGGAGTTTCCAGTGATGCATCAAGTTATGCGCCGTTAAAATAAACACCGAATGCCTGTCAGTTGGTGCTACTTCAGTTTTCTGCATAATGTGGTAGCAAGAATATCTTGTAGCATTTGAGAAAGCACCAGGCTTCATCAGTGTGACATAGCCAGGCCTTTTGTATTGTTCGAAAAAAAGGCATTTTGTGTCTATTAAGCACCCTTATCTGTGAGCTACCGTGGCACGTTTATTTGAGACCTGTACGACATTGAATGTTTTCTTCGATGTATAAAAAAACATATCATTGCACAAATATGATGTGTGCCTGTTCATCCATTTCCACCTTGTTGCTGAGTACAAGGTGTATGATAAGGAAAAACCAAGCACTTACCGAAACTGGAAGAGAAAGGCATGTAAAATTTTTTAGTATCGGCAAAGAAATTAAGCTATGCCAATTCTAGACAGGCCTTGTTAATATGAATTTATGCATTGATGCAACCCACTTATGCCCTGCTTTTTGTTGCACACAGTCTTTTGTTTTCTATTTTGGTGCAGTCATTTTTCTCTGGGAGTTCATGAGGAGCTAACTGAATTCGAGTTTGACCTCGTCTCTGTGTCAACACTCAACAGAGCATCATGCAATGAAGAATGTGGAGAGAGGTGTAGAGAAACAGGATTAAGGAAACAAATGAAGATCACATTTGCACAATAACCTACGTTTTCGGTTTTCTCAGCTTGTAAGCCTGATCCAGGTGGCGGCTTGATGATCATCGGCTACAATGGTGGTGTGGTTTCCTGCTGCTCAAGATGACGACGGCAGCGCCGTGTCAACGTCTTTACTGCTGCTCAAGTCCTCAAGATGTGCGCCTCAGACTGCAGCTGGTGGTGGCCACCTATATGTTCCAAAGATCCGTGCAAGCAGCTGCCGGAGCCAACAACCTGTTCCATATATATTCGAGCAAGTAGTATCCCTAGTTCGCTACTGCAAATGCAAGCATTACTGGTTACACTTACAAATGGCGCGAGACAAATAATCAAAAAATAGCAGGACAAAGCAAGCCTACCATTTTTCGATATTTATCTGGCACCATTTGTAGTCGAACCATGTGATGTACTCCCTCCATACCCATAAAACAAGTCGTTTAGGACAACGACACGGTCTTCAAAGCATAACTTATTTTTATAAAAGTATTTGTTAAAAATTGACATATGTATACTTTTATGGAAGTATTGTGCAAGACAAATCTATTCACATAGTTTTTACATTTTCAAACTCAATAATTTAAAAGTTATTCATGATTTATATTCCCAATGTTTGACTGGATTCTTGTCCAAAACGACTTGATTTATGGGTATGGAGGGAGTACGCCAACTGCATTTCAGGAACATGTTTACAAGGACTGTACCAGTGTACCGTGCAATAGGAATTCCCTAGAAGCGATTAAACGAAGTGTATGGTGTATCATGTATGACGTTGAGCGTTGCCTGAAATAAGCGACAGCATTCCTTGACTTCCAAGAAGGTGGTGAGAGCATTTACCAGAAATGCGAAAGGCGCATGCACTGAAAAAGAGAACCACAAAAGGAGAGCGTGTATAGCTGTATAGAGCCATGCAAGTATAGTGTGCCTTTCTCAGTCACAATCCATTTCTCTTCTTTCTTAGGAGGGCTCTTGCTTTTCACATGTTGTTTAGTACATAGTGATGATGGATTAAAAAAAGGAGCAACTTGTGATTACCAAAAAGAAGCTTCATAAACGAGAAATGGAGGCTATTCCCTTCTGCACAAGTCTCTTTATGCGCCGTTAAAATAAACACCGAATGCCTGTCAGTTGGTGCTACTTCAGTTTTCTGCATAATGTGGTAGCAAGAATATCTTGTAGCATTTGAGAAAGCACCAGGCTTCATCAGTGTGACATAGCCAGGCCTTTTGTATTTGTTCGAAAAAAAGGCATTTTGGGTCTATTAAGCACCCTTGTCTGTGAGCTACCGTGGCACGTTTATTTGAGACCTGTACGACATTGAATGTTTTCTTCGATGTATAAAAAAACATATCACTGCACAAATATGATGTGTGCCTGTTCACCCATTTCCACCTTGTTGCTGAGTGCAAGGTGTAATGGTGTATGATAAGGAAAAACCAAGCACTTACCGAAACTGGAAGAGAAAGGCATGTAAAATTTTTTAGTATCGGCAAAGAAATTAAGCTATGCCAATTCTAGACAGGCCTTGTTAATATGAATTTATGCATTGATGCAACCCACTTATGCCCTGCTTTTTGTTGCACACAGTCTTTTGTTTTCTATTTTGGTGCAGTCATTTTTCTCTGGGAGTTCATGAGGAGCTAACTGAATTCGAGTTTGACCTCGTCTCTGTGTCAACACTCAACAGAGCATCATGCAATGAAGAATGTGGAGAGAGGTGTAGAGAAACAGGATTAAGGAAACAAATGAAGATCACATTTGCACAATAACCTACGTTTTCGGTTTTCTCAGCTTGTAAGCCTGATCCAGGTGGCGGCTTGATGATCATCGGCTACAATGGTGGTGTGGTTTCCTGCTGCTCAAGATGACGACGGCAGCGCCGTGTCAACGTCTTTACTGCTGCTCAAGTCCTCAAGATGTGCGCCTCAGACTGCAGCTGGTGGTGGCCACCTATATGTTCCAAAGATCCGTGCAAGCAGCTGCCGGAGCCAACAACCTGTTCCATATATATTCGAGCAAGTAGTATCCCTAGTTCGCTACTGCAAATGCAAGCATTACTGGTTACACTTACAAATGGCGCGAGACAAATAATCAAAAAATAGCAGGACAAAGCAAGCCTACCATTTTTCGATATTTATCTGGCACCATTTGTAGTCGAACCATGTGATGTACTCCCTCCATACCCATAAAACAAGTCGTTTAGGACAACGACACGGTCTTCAAAGCATAACTTATTTTTATAAAAGTATTTGTTAAAAATTGACATATGTATACTTTTATGGAAGTATTGTGCAAGACAAATCTATTCACATAGTTTTTACATTTTCAAACTCAATAATTTAAAAGTTATTCATGATTTATATTCCTAATGTTTGACTGGATTCTTGTCCAAAATGACTTGATTTATGGATATGGAGGGAGTATCTGATTATGCTTAAGAGTTGAATAAAAGGAAACACCCCGTATACAATTCCAAATACAGGATAACCACATGTTAGTTCCTGAAAGGGACGAATTGGAATAAATGCTTGAAAAAGTAATATGATAAGTCAGCAGACAAAAACACCATCATCAACAGCGCAGAAAGTGGTGATTTCCCAAGTTGTAAGACAGCTCGGCAGAGTTGGGATCCAGTAGCTAGGATGGTGACAGTGTAGAGATCATGAAGGACGGCGCCCCAGCCTCAATAGGCTCAGTGAGTTTGGTTGCTTTTGGATCAGTGCTGGCCTGGGTGGTAGGCTGCTGGCTGTGATCTCGCTCTCGCCACTCGACAAGGCTCTCTCTTATAGGAAGCAGGAAGAGGAAGAAGGCCTGGCAACATGCAAGTCTCGTGTTCTGTTATGTGACGCCACTGGACAAGGTTCACGCTATGTTCATGTTCATGGCCAGGCTGCTGCTTGCTGGACCACGCGCTTGCAAGCGTGGTTATTTTCTGATCTGATTAGGTTTATTTACGTGGCTGTCATACACTGATACACTTGACCTCTGCAGAAATGTTCAGTCGTTGTTCTAGATCTTCAGATGCCGCGTACAAAGAATTTCTTACCAACTAGTTTGCCGTCCTGGACTGGAATGTGCACCTGTGCGCAGGATATGCAACGGTCCAGGAGATTTCAGAGTCCTGAAGCCGCAGTCAATTGGACTTGGCCGACAAATCTTTGGCAGCCAGCTGGGCCGGGATGTTTGAACGACGATAACTATGCAAAAGATTGACACTTCCAGTCTTATTTGTCAGTGTAGGGAGCTTCCCGTGACATGACAGAATGAATGAGATGCTCGCAAACTTGCGGCGGTTCTTGAGGAGCCGGAGCTGTGGCCTGCTCCAGTGTCGCCTGCCGCATTGCCTTCGACGCCGCCGCTGCCGTCAAAGGTCGAACTTGTCTCACCGTTCGCCGGAATGCGCTCACTGCATTTTTCGCCGGTCATGCTCCGGTGAGGTCGAGCTCTAGCTGGGCTGTCTTGGGCCTGGCCCGGATGAACAAGCTTCTGGGTCTTGGGCTTTAAACAAATTAACGAGAAATTAACGTTTTGCAGGCATTTTGACACACACATCGGAAAGATCTTGACCATTAAAAACTGTATTAAAAAACTTGGAAAAATAGCAGGCTATCAAATGAAAAATACTTGTTTCCGGGGTTGTTTCAACACGTTCCGTAGGAGACCCGCCCAGAATTTCATCTTTTTTTGAGTGGAGACCCGCCCAGATTTGGAACGTCAAGGTAGCTCTTTTGACCCACCAGAGCAGAGAAGCCAAGTAGCTAGCAAAGGGAGTCTATCACCGTAGCATTTTTTTCTTTCTTTACTGCAACTCTCAGATAGCAACTTCGAAGCAGCTCCACCTGCTTCAATTCCCTGATAAAGTAGCATCACTCTGTCAGAGTAAGGCAGTAAGCTCGCCGTGGAGCAAAGCAAGCTGGAATCTGCGCTTGCCAAGGGCACAGCTCTTACGTTCTCGATCCATGCATCGTGTTCGGTGAGGCTGTGAATAATATCATATATAGTATTTGCAACACTTGCTAATAGTAGAATCCGAAGCACGACGCGGTGACGTACACAACAAATAATACTCCATACTCACGCACACGAGACGGGGCTTTCCTTTCGTTTTCCTCACGAGATGACCGGCCTAACGAGCCGTGGATGCATGCGACCACCGCCTAGTATAGTGGTGGAGCTCGATCGCTTTTTATTGAACTCAAAGAAGTAGTACGTAGGAAAGTTCTAGTCAATGCTCTAACCGACGAAAGGTCATCGCTTATCGGTGTAGTACGTAGAGTGTAGACGACGACGGCGACATCTATGATCTATCCCTCCACCGCTACTTAAACTCCAGCCTCACCGCCGACGAGAGCACACCACAATTCGCCCGGCTCGAACGCGCACCCTCCTGCTCCTATCACACACAGATCCGCGGCCTGTTCCTCTTCCTCCCACTGCTAGCTCCTCCCCGCCGGCCACAGAGCTCCCGACCACCTTGTCCGGCCGGCATGGACATGGACCTGCAGAGCATGGTCAGAGCGTGGCCGGCCTCCACTACGCTGCTCTGCGTCGTCTTCGTCCTCCAGATACTCCACGCCATGGGGGCAAAACAGGCGCCTCGCGATCGTGCCATGTCGATGAGGAGGCTTGTCGCTCTGTTCGTGGGGTGCGTCGTGCTGGACTTGATCCTGTCCCACTGGGTGTTTATTCTTGTCACGTTCGTTTACATGTTTAGCTAGTGCGCCCTGAGGCGTGCAGTGCGCAGGCGGCGTTCACGCCGAGGCCCGCCGGTCTTTGTGTAACCTCTCGATCATGCAATAAGAAAAGGAACATTAGAAAAGCTTCGGCGTTTTCATGCCGCAGGGCAAAACATCGTACCGTGCTCTGTTTCCGAGATGATGGCGTTTGTGCTTGTGTCCTCGTCTTCGCGTTGCGTCCGGCAGTTGCAAGTGCACGTCACTCCAAAGCGAGGGGATAGGCCGGGCCGGGATAGAGCTAGGGTAGATAGCCACAATTTGAATCCCTGCAGTTCCACTTTCACTCAAAACACCCAAAACGGTAATCCTAATTACAGGACGTCCGACGCGTTCGGACGCCTCGTCACCGCTTTTCATCTATTTCTTTCTCCGGCTCTCTCCCGCATCATGCATCGTCATTTTCCAAAAAAAAAACCGCATCACTGTCGCTCGCGCTCCCGAGCGCCGTCGCGGTGCCAGCGCCGTTGCCGTCCGTGTGTCCGAGGCTCGTCCATCATGGCCTCTTCCTCGCTCCCGCGCCGCCGCCGCCGCTCCCCGCACCGTCGAAATCCCGTCGATCTACGTGTCGTCGTCGACTCGTCGCCTCCCCATGCGGCGTCGCCCCGCCATCCAAGCTCCGCTGCCGGCCCCTCCTCCATGTCGCGCGCCGCTTCCCATCTCTGCTGCAGGTCCTTCACGGCGCCGCCACCACCGCACCGTTCCTTCGTAGGCGCCACGGACGAGCTCCGCCATGAGCCCCGCGCCGCCGACGCCGCCGTCGTGGCCGCATCATGGATGACGCGTGCACGAGATAGGGAAGGAGGTGGCGCATCGGCCATCCTCTGCAGGCCCCGTCGCCGGCGGCCATCTCCTCCGCGCGCGGCGATCCTTGCTTGCCATCCTCCTCCTCTGGTTTTCATTATTTTCTAGGGTTTTGCTCCATGTTCCAATAGCATATTTCATGTGTTTCGGATGTTTTAATGAATGTTGTAACTGTTTGATGAGAATGTTGCAAAACTAGATCTATAATGTTCTAGGGTTTCGTTGCATGTTGTAACAGTATGTTTCACGTGTTTCGAATGTTTTAGAAGAATGTTGCAATTGTTTTATGTGAATGTTGCGAAAATAGATCTGAAATGTTGCGATGTTGCATATGTTTCGCATGAATGTTGCAAGTGTTTCATCCGGAAATTTGATTGGATGTTTCACATGAATTGGATTTCATGAAACATGCTCTGATGTTGCGGTGGGAATTTTTACTTAACTCCCGTAGCAACTAGATGATATCCGATGACGTCTGTTTCTGTACGTGTCCCTAATGTTGCAACCGATAACTTTTTATGTTGCAGATATTGTTGTGTGATGTTGCATATGATATTTCTGTATGTTGCAAAATAGTTCACATGTTGCATACAACATTACATACATGTTGTGGCGGGAATTTTACATGTGCTAGAAAGTCCCCATCCAAAATAGAGACACCGGTCAACATATTAGAGAAAATTCAATCATTAAGAGCATCTCCAAGAGGGTCTAAATAATAGAGTCCCAAAAACTTGATTTTAGGACCTTGCCAAAAAGTATTTGTAGTAAAAAGATATCATTCCACCAACAGTTCCTAAAAATTGATTCCCAAAATAAATCTTATTGTTGCCATGTCATCATCGGTAAACCTAGAGTATGAATTTTTCTACGGGGACTACTGAATGCCGCCGCTCATGTTGTCGTTGATGAAACTCACCGAGATTATGTTAAAAAAATATCTTGACTACAACATGCTCCTGTGAAAAAAAAAGAGGCGTGGTTATCTTCAGCGCTTAGACGAACTAGATCACCTTGACTAGAACTACTACTGTGAAAAAAGAGGAAATAATTTGTCCTACTTGATCTCCATCCCGTAGACCAACCAGACGGACCCTAGAAAAAAGAAAGAAAGAAAGACCACTCGATAACACGCACGGGATGGAAAATTCGATGGGCATCGGCTGATTCTTCAGGATTGGGCACGCCAATGAGGGGGCAAATCTAGCTCTTTTTACAGTTAGAATTGGGCATTGTTTTGGGCCACTGTTGGAGCAGTTTTTTTCTAGTTTATTCCCAAAACTGATTTTTAGGACTATGCTTTAGCCCCCGTTTGGATGTCGACATTGAAGCCTGGAATTCGGAATTGGCATTGGGTGTCTTCAATACCTGCTGTTTGGATGTCCTTAGTATTGGAATTGGAAATCTCCTTCAATACCAAGCTGGTATTGGGCCTTCAGCCGCATCCCCTCCTCCAATTCAGACTCCTCACCCTCTGTATTCATCAGCATTGCCTCTCCTGCTCCCACCGACGCTCCTCCCTTCTGAACGCGGGCGGCAGCTCCTCTCCTTCCTCCTCGCCGGTGCGACCCCTCCCCTTCAACTCCGGCAGCGGGCCCCTCCCCTTCAACTCCGGCGGCCCCCTCCCCTACAACTCCAGCCGCGGCCGGCGGCAGCACGGGACGAGCGTCGCCGGAGCGGAGGCGGGCAGCGGCGCGGCGGGGCCGTGGCGGTGCAGGCTCCCCGCGCCGCTTCCTCCCCCATGCTGTTCCCTCTGCCGCACCGCCGCTTCATCCCCTGCCTTCGCCGCGCCGCTCCCGCCGCCGCGCCGCTGCTCCCTCCGCCAGTTCCCTCTCTCTCCTCCGCGCATGCTCGGTTCGTCGGGAAGGAGCTCGGGGGTGGGGAAGACGATGCCGCGGTGGTCCGTCAAAAGGAGTTTGGGGGCAGGGAAGACAACGCCGCGGTGGCCCATTGGGAAGAAGCTCGGGTGGGGATGACGAACGCGGCAAGGCAAGGGTCTGGGAGACGGGCACGGCGGAGTCGGACCAGGGTCGGGCGCTCGCCGGAGCTCGCTGCAAGCAGAGCAGGAGCTCGCTGATGGGTCAAGACGCAATGCGAGAGGGAGAAAGATGAAGCGTTGATGGGAGACCAATATCAATTCTATTCTCCTTTACATCCAAACAGGAATTGAATTGGGTTGCCTTCTAAGATTCCAAAGGACAATACGATGGTCATCCAAACAATAGCATTGGAATTATGGCCCTGTTTAGTTCCCCATCCCATCACCAAACTTTCAAAAATTCTCTCTCCAAACTTCACTATTCACCTATCACATCAAATCTCTCTCCTCATGCATGGAGTACTAAACATGGATAAATAAAAAACTAGTTGCATGGTTTTGATGTACACGACGAGACGAATCTTTTAAGCCTAGTTAGCTCATGGTAAGATAATGTTTACCACAAACAAACGAAAAGTGTTACAGTGTCCGATGTGACATTTTCACTTCACTTTTTCTCTTTTCACGTGAACTAAACACCGCCTATAGCCCATTTCAATGCCATAGCTGCTTTGGTATTAGACTCAATTCAATGCCAAGCTGCTCAATATCGACATCCAAACGAAGCCTTAGGTATTTTTGGAGATGCTCTAAATATATAGTATAACAGCCATTCCTTTGGTACTACAAACATTGTTGCTAGCAACTCACAATCAAGAGCAAACGGTGTGCTCGAGTTTAATCGCCCAACGCAAACTGATTGTAGGTTATTTGGTAAGACTCTTGTGATCCGGGTGTTATTTTTTAGTGGTAGACAAAGTATCCATCGACAACAAGACGAGGATTTAGGTGCGTGTATTTATAGAGGTGAGTATACATTCATGTAATACATCCGCTATGATTGCCTTCATGCTACATCCGCAACTCCTACAACCCGTGTGATTGATCTCTCCATACATAGATCAATGCAACTTAAAATCTTAATTAAGTTGCTATAATGAAACGTGGCAATTCACTTATACTTCATTACTCTTCCTCACATGCAAGCTCCCACGGTCCTCAAATATGAAAAATATATCGGAGTTGGTTACAATTATATTTTATTTTATTGCTCCAATCAGGATTTGTTTTCGAGACCATTGACGACCTGTTCGTCTGGCTAGTGGCTAGTCGATGGTGCTGATTTATGCTGAGAGAAGAATACTGCTGGTTGGCTGATGGTTGGTGACTGGCTACGCCACGCCGATACGTTGGTCCGATGCCGTATCACGTATCGCGGACGGCTCGGATACGCGGAACGGCGTCGATACGGCATCAGGACGTCTCACAAGGTATCGGTAAATTTCCTCAAAAAAATATCGGTAAATAAATAAAAAAAGAAATAACCACGTTGATATGATTCAGCCCATCAAAACACAGCCCAACGGCCCACGTACACAGGTACAGCAGCTATGGATCGTCACTGCATGTTCGAACTCCTCCCGCCCGACGCCTTGTCTAGCTGCAGCAACGAACTCCGGTGGCTGATGGCGGCAGCAGCAACATAAACTCCAGCGGGCTGGCTTCCTGTATGCAACCTTACTCGTGAGCGCACGTACTACTACCCCTGTTCTTCCTCCATACTTCTTTAAATCTATTTTTTCTTCAATTAGATGACAGAAGCTGGTACTGTAGACATCTACAAGTGCTCAACGCTTTAGTGACTCAAAAAAAAAACGCTTCAGTGACCTAAAGACACCACTATGGCATCATGTAACGATTTTAGATAAAGGTGGAAGCTTACTAGGATGCTCAATTAGTCAATTCAAATGTATAACAGTTATTTTTATATTAAATTCACCTATTTGAGACTTATTTTATGCATTAAATTTAAATTAATAGCGTATCGGTGTATCATATTAATTTGAAAATGCCGTATCGCATTGGCGTATCCGTATCCGATACCGATACACGTATCTGAATCGGCGTGACATAGGTGACTGGTAATAATTTGTGCTGAGAGAAAAATATTGTTGGCTGGCTGCTGATAAGCCAAGCGAACTTATTGTCAGATGCCATATTGAGCTGCATGTATCAACATGTTCGACCCAAAAACTGATCACCATAACTCAAAAGTTTAAAATGGTCAGAGGGGAATAGAGTTGGTTACAATTACATTTTATTTTATTGCTCCAGTCAAGATTCAATTCAAGACCTTTAACTCTATGCTATATTGAGCTGTATGTATCAACTAGTTCAACCCAAAAACTTACCACCATATGCACGTTTAAACTGATAAGACGGAAAGATGGACATTACACTTCAACATTATCAAACTGGAAGATATGGTACCCTTCTGCAAGTGTCTCAGAAAATTAACCATCAGCTTGCACAAACGCAGCTTCCCTATATTGGTTTCCGTATGCCTCTTTGTCTTTGTTAAACAACAGTGCCATAGGAATAGCAAAGGTTGACGTTTACTTGGAAAAGTAGCAAGGGTCGTCACATGCATGCACACAACGACTGTACCATCTCTCTTTCTTTATTACCATCTCGGAGCACACAACGACTGTACCCTTATTCCCCGTCACAAGAAGTACGTTAATTAGCATCAGGCTGTACGTGACCGTGATCGAGATCGAGTATGTCGGTCTATGGCATTTCCTTAAGTATGAGCAACAACAGTCCCTAGATAATTTAGAGCACGCACGGACACGTAAAACCGAACAAGCATAGCGGATGCTGTCCTTTCGTTTTCCTCGTGACGCAATGTAATAATCATCCATGCAATCAAACCACGTGTGACGCATCTGAAGCAACTCCGAAAGTTCTGTTCAACGCTCTTGTGGTCACACGATGACACAAAATATTGGAGTATACCAAAAGGATCTGTCTACCCGTCACCCGGGTATTCCTCCCCTCTCCATTACCTGAATTTTTTTCTCCCACTGACCAGCGGGACCCACCTTATCTCCTCCCTCCCCATCCGCTCCCCTGCCCCCGCCCCGCCCCCGCCCACCCCCTCCGCCGCCCCGGCCGGCGGCCGGCGGACTAGGTTCGCCGGCGCCGGCCACGCCCCCTGCAGGCCCTACCCCCGCCCCCTCGCACCGCCGCCTCCATGGATGTTCGTCGCCGCCGGTGTCTCGTCGTCTTCTCCAACGTCGGTGAGTTCCCCCGCCCACCCTGGCCCAACCGCCGTCCTCCGCCGCCCGGGCCGGCGGCGTCACCGCCGCCCCGCGCCCACGACCACCGCCGGACCGGCCTGCCGCCGCCGAACCTCCCTCTAGGTCCGGCGGGGATGAGCAGCCCCGGCAACCCGAACCCCCTAACCCCGAACCCTAACCCGAACCCTAACCTCGCCGGAGTTGGAGAAGAGGGTGTAGATGGGGAGGAGGAAAAATTCGTGTGATGGAAGGCAGAGAAATGCTCGAGTGAGCGTTAGCTTTATCCTATCAAAAGGGACCAGCGCTACGATTCTATAAAATGAACCCTCATGCGCTACTAATTAAGCAAGTGGTTCACTAAAATTCTTCTCCAGTAATTTGACCGTTTGGTGACAATGTACCTTACTATAGAGATGACCGTGTCAAAACCCTGCGTCGCCAGGATTTGACTGAGCGTTTCGTAAAGGTGAGGGTTCTGGTGATGCAATCCAGCGGGTGATCCGGAATCGATCGTCACTTCATCACCAGTGTAAAGTGTAAACGGCGACGTGAGTCCAATCGGCAGACATTCCCGCGTCCCTGTCTCCTCACCTGTCACCTCCACCCAACCTCTACTTAAACGCCAGCCACACACCGACGAAAGCATACCACACTTCATCACGTACCGAGCTGAAGTCCTGAACACATGGCTCCACCACCCAGCAATTCTCGCCGTTGCGCTCGCCAGGCGGCCTGCTTCGTCTTCCTCTTCCTATCCATCACCGCGCTCGCTGCCGCTGCCCCGACCTCCTCCTACTCCTCCCACTGCTCCTCCCTTCCCCCAGCTGCCGGCCGCCACACCGACGTCGTCGACGATGCTGAGCTCCTCAGCTCCATCAATCTCCCCAATGGCTTCTTCTCGGGCGCCGGCGCGGACATCCTCTTCTCCAACGACAGCACCGTCTTCAACGACCGCTCCTTCTCCTTCTTACCGACCACCGTCTCCCGCACCGCCGACCCGGCCTTTATCCACCTCACGGCCACCCTCACCCTCTTTGGGTACCGTGTCGAGACGTACGAGTACAACGGCCACGCCCAGCTCTCGTCCCCGCGCGCCCACACTATTTTCTTCCACCTCGACGGCTACTACTCCACCGCCTCCGCCGAGCTCTGCATGGTCGGCGCGGGCACCGAGCACGCCGGCGTGGCCGGCTCCGTGAAGCACTACGCGGACGCCGCCCTCCGCCTCCGCGTCCCCACCGCTCCCAGCCTCACCGACCCCTTCGTCACCGGCCGCCTCGTGGGCGCCGGCTTCGAGCCCGTCTCCCTCGTCACGTACGCCGAGGGCGACGCCTACAGGTACAGCGGCCGCACCTCCTGCCCGCCGACGACGACGCCGGAGGCGCGCGCCACCGCCCGGCGCGCGCTCCAGCCTCAGAACAGCAGCTTCTCCTGCTCCGCCCTCACAGACCGGCTCGTCACCAAGTACAGGCTGGAGTACGGCAACAGCGCGTCCGCCGCGGATGAACGTGAACCGGGTGCGGTGCGGCGCGAGCGGCGCGGTGCGCGTGTACGCGGTGTTCTCCAACGACACGAGCTCGTGGGCGCCCTGGGACGACCGCTTCACGGTGGAGGAGCAGGCCGTCGTCGCCGACGGGTTCTGGGACTCGGCCACGAGCCGGCTCTGCCTCAGCGGGTGCCGGGTGGCGCGCTCGTCGGCTACGGAGAATAATCTGGAGATGCGCGAGTGCGGGATCGGCATGAGCTTCTGGTTCCCGGCCGTGTGGACGTTTCGCGACCGGAGCGTCACCGCCGGGTCGCTCTGGGGGACGGTGGGTGATAACAGCAGCCATGCTAGTGTAGTCGTCTCCAGTCCGGTAAAAGCGTCGAGCTTTACGAAGATCATCAGCGACGACCTCTCCGACATGACGTAGAAGTATAACGACACGATGATTGTGACGGCGAGGCGGCATTACCTCAGCACCGGGCTGATCGATGACGACAAGAGGATCAAGGCCCCCTTCCCGGGGAACAACACCCACTCGTACCGTGACTTCGAATTTCTTTTCTTCGTGGAGAACGCTACGGGGGCCGGGCGCGCGTACCCGGCTTCGATCGGGTCGGCGATGGTCGACGGCGAAAAGCTGACAGCTGAATCTTCGTTCGTCCCGCACGCCTTGCCGGAGATGGAGAAGAGCCGGCTGGTGAACGTCAGCTACTTCTGTTAGAGTTGTGTCGAATATGTGTATGTTTTGGTTACCACGTGGACTTGAGTTGTAATTGGTAGGTTAGGGATAGAGTTCTGGTCGTACTCTGTATCTCTAGGGCCCATAAATATGAGGGCACTACCGTGTAACCGTGAGACGACTTAGCGGCTGGTGTGGGCGGCGGCGTGGCCGCGGTGGTGCCCGGATGCATGCCGGTGTAGCTGCTATTTATGGGGAGGAGCGCCCGTAGTCATGCCCCGAGGATGTAGGCACATGGCCGAACCTCGTTAAAAAATATCGTGCCTCGGTGTCGTTCTCGTGTTGATCTTCGTGATGGCGTTTGTGATCTTGTTGTTTCCGCTGCGATGGTGCTAGCCGATCCGTCGGGATCTCGATGCTAGCGCCTGTTTTATCTAACAAGGGATATCAGAGCCAGAGCTGTGAAGATCTTCGGAGTGGTGCGATGAGTATGTTTCCACACCGCGTCGGAGTTGCACAATGTCCACGGAGGGACATGGCGCAAGGTGGAGCATGGTGGCGGTCGACGATTCAATCGGTGGAGTCGGACCATCCGATGAGCAAGACATCAGCGGGATGCATCCAGACGTGGAGATCGGGGCTGATTGAGCTGTTTGGCTGCTGTTCGATAGGGGTCGGTCAGACGTGACGGCCAAGTTCGACGGTGCGGCTGGAAGACGTCGTGGACGAGAACGACGACTTCGGTGGCAAAAGCCACGGTAGACTCGGCGTGTTTATGGAGGTGGCTTGTTCTCAGATTACGTGATTGGAGTTGACGGCGGCGGCCGAAGGAGAAGCGACACACAGCTAGGGCACGCAAAGTGTGGGCCTAGGCACGGCCAGGATTGTGATCATGTGCGGAAGGCGCGCAGGCTTCGAGCATGAGATCCAGGCTACGGGCGTGTTGCAGATGGAGAGGCATGCAGACGGTGGCCACATGCAAATACGTGCATGTTTGTGTTGGCTCCGTACATGAAGGAGTCCAGGTTTGGATTTGTTTTTCACGTATTTTGATAGGACCAAGGAACATATGTACACGTATTTGCTGGGTGTGGATTATAGCATGAGGTATGTCTACTTGGCAAGGCAAAGTCGAGGCGGAGATGACTGCATGGAGACGTGGCCGGATTGGATTTGGTCAACACGGTGCAGTATTATTTCCAAACATCACGTATGTGAGAGGGAAACAAGGAAAGAGAAAACAACAACGGGAAGAGTCCGGAGTCCGTCTTGGTCCGGAGTTGTGTTGTTTTGTTTTTTTGCCTCGGTATATAACAACCAGAGGAGTCTACGGGATTGCATCGAGAGAAGCAATCAAGCTGTTCGGGGACCGTAGGCTTGCGATGGTGGAGGACGGACAGCGGGCGGAATTCGAGCAGGGTCAACATCGTCGACGTGCAACGGCGTGGAGATTGACGGGAGGCTCGGAGGCTGCGTGATCGGAGCTTTGAGGAGAAGGCTTCGTGGTGCACGGGCTGTGCACAAGAAGGCTCGGCGGCGTTCGTCGGCGCGACGACGAGCAGATCGTCAAGATGAGGCCCTCCCTTACCACCAGGATTGAACGTCCGTAGAAATTAAATTGATTGTGTCAAAGATTGAATTACATACATACACATAATCAAAGAGCCAGCACAATCAGTTAGGATGTGCTCGTGCAGTCCGCAGTCAGTGCGATATGCCAATCCGATTCGCGTAGTGCTTGGCAATGGACAAAGGAGACGAAACCTTCCAGATCGATGATAAGTGGGAGGAGATGCAACAGCAAGCGACCGCGACAATTCGGTTGTGTCTCAATGATCGTATCATGTACACTGTCATGGAGGAGTCCGATCCTCAAAAGATTTGGAAGAAATTGGGCGATCAGTTTATGTCCAAGACGTTGACCCAGAAGGTGTATCTGAAGCAGAAGTTATATGGCTTGAAGATGCAAGAAGGGTCAGATCTTGCGGAGCACATCAATATCTTCAATCAAGTTATCGCGGATCTTGTGAAGGTCGAGGTAAAGGTTGATGATGAAGACAGGGCTATTATTCTTTTGTGTTCTTTGCCAGGGTCATATGAGCACTTGGTCACCACATTGACATACGGCAACGAGAGCATCAAGGTGGAGGATGTTGTTGCTGCGTTGCTTTCACATGAGGAGAGGAGAAAGAACAATGCAACTGGGGAGTCTTCTGGAGATGCTTTGCTGATCAAGTATGATCGAGGCGGAGAGACCGGCAAGAAGAAGAAAAAGAAGGGGCCGCAGTGCTATGGATGCAAGGAGTATGGACATCTGAGGAGAGATTGCCCGGAACTGAAGAAGGGAGGAACTGCTAGTATTGTGTTCTCAAAGAGGAAAGATGACTCGTCAGGGTTATTGTAACTGCACTTCGTCAGGCTTATGCCCGGAACTGAAGAAGGGAGGAACTGCTAGTGTTGTGTTCTCAAAGAGGAAAGATGACTCGGATAGTAGTGATGGAGATGTTCTCACGGTGTCAAGTGAAAGATCTTGTGGAGCGTGGTTATTGGATTCAGCTAGCTCGTTTCATGCAACATCCAAGAAGGAGTGGTTCTCATCGTACGTTGAACAAGATAAATGTGGATCTGTTTACATGGGAGATGACTCATGTTATCGGGTCATTGGTGTAGGCGACATCAAGTTCAAGATGTATGATGATCAAGAGATATTACTCAAGGGTGTGAAGCATGTGCCGGCGCTGCGGAGGAATCTAATATCACTGGGAATTTTGCATAATGAAGGCTTGTTATATCAGGCGGCTCCTGATAAGAAGACCTTGAGGGTTATGCAAGGTGGCAAGACTGTTATGATTGGTGAGAAGTCACTGACTACACACCAGTACAAGCTGAGAGGAAGCGTTGTTGAAGGTGGAGTCATGGACGGGAGAGCAACTGCAGATGTGTGCAGTTCCGATGATGAGGAGGTGGCCTCATCGGGCTGTTCTAAATGAGCAGCCAAAGGAGTCAACTCAAGTTCGATACACGGAGGTTCGGCATCGACAACTTCAAGGTGTGGCGAGCATATTCGCCAAGGCCGTAGTCAGGCCCCGAGGATGTAGGCACATGGCCGAACCTCGTTAAAAAATATCGTGCCTCGGTGTCGTTCTCGTGTTGATCTTCGTGATGACGTTTGTGATCTTGTTGTTTCCACTGCGATGGTGCTAGCCGATCCGTCGGGATCTCGATGGTAGCGCCGGTTTTATCTAACAACTTCATGCTCTCTTCAGTTCTTCCTCCTAACTGGATCGGCTCGATCGGATTTGAACGATCGCATCGCGTTCCATTTGAGCACGAGAGACTCCAAGCGGAGGGCGTTTACGACACCAAGACAGGGTACCTGACCATGGTCGCCTGTCGGGAGCTCAACGGCTCGACGGACTGCCAGGTGCTGATCACCGTCCACTTCACCTCGCTCGACGCCGACAGGATAAAGGGGTTCAGCGCCGGCAAGGGAAGGATCGGCAGCCTCAGAGACAGCGCCGACGAGCTCTACTTCGAGGCGAGGGACATCACCTTGTGGGGCGCGTACAGCAAGCAGGCGTCGGACTCGATCTGGAGGATGGGCCTGGAGAGCCTCGCCACCGTGGCGTCCACGACGCTGTCCTGCGCCCTCGCCGTCCTGCAGATCCTCCACAACAAGAGGCACCGCGACGCGGCCCCGGCCACGTCGCTCACCATGCTCGCCGTCATGGCGCTGGGGCACGCCGCCCCGCTCGTGGTCAGCCTCGACGCCCTGCTCGCGGACAGGAGGGACCGGTTCGTGCAGCTCTCCGGCAACGGCGGCTTGCTCGAGCTGAACGAGATGGTGCTGAGGGCGCCCGCGGTGATCGCCCTCGTGCTGCAGCTGCGCCTGCTTCAGCTGGCGTGGTACGCCCGGGGATCCGACGACGCCGGCGGGGAGAGCAAGGCCGCCGAGCGGAGCGCGCTGCGGGTGTGCCTGCCCCTGTACCTGGTAGGGGGAGCCGTGGCCGGCATGGTTCACCTGGTGAACACCCGCGCCGCGCGGGCGAGCCTGGTCGTTCGCCTCGGTCCGGCGCCGGCGACGCTGTGGCAGGGCATCGCGGCGTACGCGGGGCTGGTGCTGGACGGGTTCCTGCTGCCCCAGGTCGTCCTGAACGCGTTCTCCGGGTCCGGGGCCAGGGCGGCGATCTCGCCGTGGTTCTACGTCGGGGGCACCGCGATCCGGGTGGCGCCTCACCTGTACGACGCGGCCAGGGCGAGGAGCTACGTGCCGAGCGCGAAGCCGTCCTACATGTACGCGAGCACGAGCGACGGCCTCTTCGGCTCGGCGTGGGACGTCGTCGTACCGTGCGGGGCGGCGTCGCTGGCGCTGCTGCTGTTCTTGCAGCAGCGACAGGGTGGTGACTTGTCGCGTCGCTCGAGGAGCAGGTCAGGTGGGTACCAGATGGTCTCCAGTTTCCACGGTTAGCTCTTAGCAGGAAACTATGATGCACTTTCAGACTTCGCTAGCAGGTCTCTACTTCCATTTTCTTCTCCAAGAGCCAAGAATCGCTTATTGTATATTGGGCACCTTTGCTCTCCACAATGTTCATTTAGTTTCATAGCAGTTGCTAATACTCCCTCCGTTCCATATTACAAATTTACAGTTTGTTTTAGATTTTCTCTAGATATGCAGAAAAGAAAATACGAGTTGTAATTTAGAAGAGGAAGTACTGAACAATGACTTGAAGCCCCTTGCTCACTGCATATTCCAAGCTTGAAATAAAAAGGCTTCTGGATATACAAGCAAAAAATTGGAGTACATATATATCGACTCAAATAGCAGACAAATAACAATCTGTCAGAATCAGTAGTGTCGTTTTTAAGCTATACAAATAGCATATACTACCGACCGGTGTATCTCTTGATGTTGTAAAACAAGACGTGTGGGTTCATGACCAAAATCGTGGTCGAAGTTAAAGAAAGAAGCAGGGTATTTACCATGAAGATGAGCTATTATTAATCCAAGTTCTGAGATCCATCAAGTTCGTTGCTCAGCATATGGTGCAGAAGAATATCAACCATTGTACCCTTTGTCTTCACACTGCAACATATCCACGCTAAGTAAAGGCTCAACAGATAGGTACAAACAAACATGCAAACAATTGTGAAGTGGATTACCGCATAGATCGCCGCTTGTTTCGTCCTTGGGGAGTGGCATCCTGCGAGGATGGAAGAAATGATCTCAAGTATTAGTTATTTTGATCCATATAATTTCCTATTATAATGAAATACTTAGTGGTGGCTCAAGATCAACGATCCAATTCCTTGGAACATGAAACAAGGATTCAACATATTGAATAGTTTGGACGCTTGGGTGATTTGGTAACATTGTAATAGCTGCGTGTTCCAAGGAGCTTCCCCTAGTGTGCAGCTGGTCCTTAGATAAATGATAACCTATGGTGTCTTGTGGGAGGCTGGGAGCTAGGGGGCTGGCACAGTTAGGTGTGTAGCTCACAGCTAGAGTAAAATTGTGTATGGGGTGTGGTCATTTTTTGGACTGTGGCGTGCATGTAACTTGTTTCTCATGGTGTGTGTGTGGGGAGGTGTTGTACACTTTTATGATTCTTCTTCTTAATGCAATGACAAGCAATTTGCGTATTCAAGGAAAAAAAACTTTGTAGCAAATTTGAAAGTGGTGACAACTGATAACACGGCAAAAGAATCTAAGCATGCCAACTTGTTCTTAGCAAGTATTTGCGCACTAAAAATTGCTGAAACGATGATATCAGTGCCAGATACGAATTTTCCAACCTTTCCAAACAATATTGTGGCATTGTGATACACATAAAAAGAGGGATGTGAAAGTTAAAAGTGGATAGTGTTCCAGCCTCAATAGCATCTAAGGGATCAACAAACCTGGTTACTTACAGACTTACTGCTGGTTTTCTTAGTAATGTGTAATGATGATTCGTTATGAGCATAAATATTTATCTAACCTGCATGTCAGCTTCTCCAGCTTTCTCCAGTTCCATCTCAGCAAAAAATGCCTCCAGCACAAATGCCACAATCTGAAAAGAGAAAAGGCAATATGCAATTTATTTTGAGAGATGCTTCTTTGCGACACTATCCAGTAACTAAACATGTAACAACAAAACTAAGCACAAACCAATCGTAAGTCATAACTGGCAAAGCTTCCATGCAAGTAGCGAAAAAAGAAAAAAATTCAATATCTTACCAGATTAAGCAGCAGTAGTACTGAAATAAGGTAAAAGCTGACAAAATAAACCAGGCTCCAAGAACTTCCAGTCAGATGTGCGTAGCTCTGAAAGAATGGGAGAGGTTAGGATAAACACATTACCAGTAAAAGAAATCCTTTAGTGCTTCAACATAAAGTTGAGTGAAAAAAAATAAAAGAATAAACATACACAGCTGGATACTTATCAGACCCGCATAATAAGATGAGGCAAGAAACAAAGCAGATTGAAGCTTAGGGTGGTTGAGGTATTCTTACCTCCATCCAGACTTGCCAATTGCCCATCACTAACAAATTGAACAGCGTAACCATACCACTTGGGTAGTCATTAAAGTTAAAAAGAAGATAACTGAATATGTCAAGGGTAAAAATTGAGAATGACAGGGCAAAGTAGATTTTGATTGCATGGCTAGTGTAGAACCTATGTGGGCCATGGCAAGCTGTGGGAATCTACATGGAGAACAAGATTGAAAAAGGATACTCATTACCAAACAGATCAGTTTCTTCCAACTTTGGGTTTCCTGCAAACACAATGCCCCCAAAAATCTGCAAACAAAAGAGCCTCCAATATCATTTTATGAGAAACAGAAAGATTTTAAAGTGCCTATGATACTTCAACAATCAATGCATGTAGTTCAGCTCAGAAAAAGCTCAAGTAACAGGTGTTACAAGTAGTTTGTGAGCAAAGTGAAAGAAGATATACGGCTTAAATAACAGGTGACTGTATGTAGTTGCACAAGTGTTCAACCAGGGGCAGACCCAGGGCCCGCCAACCCTCTGGGCGCCAGCCCAGGCTCCGGTGCAATGTCCACAAGAGGTGAACGATTGTCTATGGTCATAGCCCAATTCTGCCAGAGATAGAACGGGAGGGGACTCGGGAGCGCTGCCTTGGCTTCGCCCAGGCTGCGCTCAAGCCCTTGGGTCCGCCAATGTGTTCAACTAAACAAATTGAATCAGTTCGTTGCAGCCCTTTCCTTGCTGTAGACTTAGCTAAAAATTGTTTTTTCGTAAATGACGGCTAAAACCCTAAACTTGATGGTGTTGGTAAATAATCATAAATGCTATGTTTTTTAATAATTAAGCATTCAGGCGAATTAGTTTATGCATAAAACTTAACACGAGGAAGCACAAGTATATTAGGACCTGCAAACCAATGGAGCAGTATACACAAAGTATGCAAAACACAATCCCCAAGTATGGCAACAAGCTAGACATCAGGGTAAAGAATGTCGCAACAAATGCTCTAAATCGCCGAACTTGCAACAAAATTCTTGTCAAACGCAACATCCTTCCAAGGAGAAGATATCGAATCCTGTTCAGGGAAAAATAAGGAAAATGAATCACATTTTTTTTGCGGGTAAAAAAATGAATCACATTTTGATAGTACGATTGTTACAGCAAGCAACCAAAAAAGTTGTTAGAGATTAGATTTTTTCTCAGCAAAGTATCCTCTTGAAACCTGTCTGAGGATCAAAATGTTGAATTTAGAATTCTTAAAAAATAAAGAGACCTCTGAAGTACAGCCTTACTCATCGTCACATACAGGTCACATGATTGTAAACAACAGCAGGTTCTTGACTTTTTGCAATTATGATACAAGGGAACAGTATAGATGCATACTGTAGATTTATTCACAAGCATACTGACTTTGTTTGTTTTGCTGTGTTACCTCTAGGCCTTATCATAGTACATTAGTGTTGGGCTGAGTTCTGCCCTTCTACAGGGTAGCATCTTGTTCATTCAGTTTCCAGGAATAGAAAAAAAAAGGCATGGTACCATACTTGTAAGGATAATATATATATTTATGACTTAACTAAATTTTGGAAACTAATGCATCCAAAACAGTGATTTACCATTCTCCATTTGAAAGAAAAGGAAGCTGTGATGGGAAGACGAATGTCAGGGTCTCTCCAATAACTACACAGAAATGGGATGTTAGATACTAACACAACCATCTAATGATATATGTTTTGTTTTCAAAAAAAAACACTATGACTTCAGAAGATGCCCCCATAGAAATGAAATAAAAGCTCAAGTCATGTAGGCATTAACTTGTTTACACTGAGAACTACAGCAGATGGATTCAAACTCCCCTAATATAAAAGAAATGTTTATCTGTACCTCGGATGACTTGATAGAAAAATGATTATCTTTTTGTGGTTTAATCACTTAAAAAAATTAATGGAAGAGTACGAATAAACTTCCCTTAAAGAACTGAAAGAATACTTACATATAGTCCAAGTAATCACAAAATCAAACTTGTTTTGTCCTTCCATCCAATAGGCGCCAAATCCTAATGAAAATATTTTGAGTGCCATCTCCACAACATAGATCCATCCTGCAGCATAGTATTAGTATTAGCACTCATGATAGCAAGGGAAATAGAATATAATTTTTAGGAAATTGTGCCCCTCCAGGATGAAATAGCACCATTGAAACACTTCAAATGCTCAGTTAGATGCCAACAGGGAATATAGAGGGTGACAAAGAAGGAAGAACTGTAGGACATGCAATTTACGTGGTGGTAACACACTAACACTAGTACTATAGTATGTTATCCCACTAAGAAAACCATCGACCAGTTGATACCAATCATGATACTTGCATATTTATGATATATTTCATACGAGCTTCACAACATAAAAAAAAACAGGTGTCTTCTATAACTATTTTACCAGACAGTGCTTACTGTGCAGAAGCACTGCAATTTACAAAATCTACAATTTCATATGATAAATGTAAGACCCACTTACCAGTCTCGCCCAGATGAGACCTTAGTACAGTATGCAGCATATGCACCAAGTGTCGATTTCATAGGTATGCATGATTACTAAAACTTTAGCAACTAGTCTAGAGCAATACATAGAAACTGAACCAAGATACCCAATTAGGTCAATGTTGGCATGTTTTGGGCACTAAGGTATTGACAATAGACATTTGTATTAGGAAAAAAAAAGTATCACTAGAACTGTATTTATGAAATGATGTAGGTGTTGGAAAGCTTCATTAATGAACCGTAAGGGCAGCCTGGAATCTGGATCATTTATCCAGTTTGACTGTGGCTATCTTTCTAGGGATGTTATGGGTGTGCAAGTGTTGAGTGTGGGATGTGCATGGGTTTCTTTTCTCCTCTTTAATGAAACGAGACGCAGCTCTTCGATGGGGGAAAGGAAATGTAGATGTTTTTTTCATTTAAAAACTTCAAATTAGATGTGTACTTTGAGCGTTTTCTGTTGTGTTTACATGTTACAGATCATTGCAATGATTCATATTTTGCCCCATTAGTATGGCTGCACAACAGCTTATCAGATACTACAACATGAACGAAAAGGTAAATGTGCCTTTGACAAAATTCGGCGAAGAGGTAAGTTAATACTTGTTAAACAGTGCAGTAGAGGGCAACCACAATATACTTACCAAAGACAAATTCAACTTCTTGCCACACTTTCTGTGAAGAGCTGTTCTCTATATCTAGCTGCAAAGATCACAGTCAACAGATCGCATATGATTTGTCTCAGACTCTCAGTGTGCAAGGTCACTAATTCATTCCAAGTTTGTAGGGAGGCAAATACTCCCTGCGTTCTTAAAAACAGGACGTTTAGGACAAGTTAATTAGTTCAAAAATGGACTAATTCGCTTGTCCTAAATGTCATATGTTTAAGAACGGAGGGAGTACATGTTTTGTTTCAACAATCAAAAGAAATGAGAGAGCAAAGAACCCTGCTTTCAATGAAACAAAGCAAGCATAGCTGTTCATTTTGCCATGTAATTCAACAAATTTGCCTGTGAAGGAATATGGTGGGGAATCCTTGTAATATGCTAATTGATGTTCTGGCAAACTTGTGTTCTGTAATAGCTGTTCAACTCTAGCAGGAAAAAAATGTCAAATACAATATACGGCATATAATTCACGCATTTTTGTTTCATGTGCATTTCTTGCAAGTGCCCAAACAATAACATACAACTAAGTCATGATGAGAGACTGAGAGTGGTACTGTGGTATCCACCATTTAGATAACATACTGTAGAGGATAGATCGCACCACACAAGATATGACTGTGAAAGGGGAATAAATAAAGCTACTTTACCCACAGAGAAAGAAGCTACTTCATGCTTCTTAAAAACTATTAAAATCCCCTCGAACACTTATTTAACACTCCTCTAAACTCTAACTAATTGTTAGCGTAAATTCTTGTGTTAGAAGAGGAATCCTATTGTATTAGGAGTACTAACATGAATATGAGAAAACCAAACTTCTTGCCATATGGCCATATGGGACAAAATATGTCCACATCTCTACTATTTGAATGCACACTTAGTGCGTGGAACCTGTTACTTTCCCTACCACTTAATAGAAAGCATTGTTTTTTTTATTTTGTAAAGAAACTCCTCTACCAATACAAAGATACGCAGCTCTCCAAAAAGAAATGTAAAGAAACACTGATTATTTGAAGTTTCTGCATAGATTCCAAAGATCCAAAATATTTGGCCTGTCAGAAGCATGGACATTATAGATCATAAATCATATTTACCCATCAAATCAACATTTTACCCCACCAGATAAATAACAAACCGTGACTATTGATTATGAGATTGAATCAAATGTAAATGTGAACAGAAAGGAAATAATACTGCTACTGACATACCGTTGTTTCAATAATGACAGCGACTAGGTTCACCAGAAGAACAGAGATAACAATATACTCAAACAGGCGACTGCGTACAAAGGATTTCAACCTTTCACATTGTTGTGAATGGTAGAAATATGGGTACTTCTCCAGATAAGAAGGCTGCAAAGACATGCGCAACATTAAGTCACACAAGTGAAAATATTGGTTACAACAGCATCAGATCAGCACTGAAGTAACAGATCAAAGTAGTATCAATTTCAATCTGAAAAGAACACTAAGTTTACATCAGTGGTCATGTTTTCTACTGTCACTAGTGCTATCAGTTACTGATTTTATGCAGGAAGGAAGCCAGAAAGTTTTATGTAATTAAGTATTGAGAGTTCTGATTATAGGGTTTTCCTCTTGTTCACAACTTCACATGAATTTTTTTACATTATAGAGAAATACATTAAGCATTGGGGAGAACGGCATTGTTAGTAGTGGAACAGCACACAGACACAAACAAAGCCCTGCTGTTAACTTTCAGATTTGCAGCTCTCCATGGGTGAGCATAACAACACTATTATTCATATATTGCAAGTATTGGTACAGGCCTTTGCCGTAAAATATGATTTCGTTATAAGTTTGAATATGCTGTATTATTTTTTCTCGAACGCACAGGAGATCTAAAATTTGGTTCAAAATTCTCTGTTTCACATTGGATCTATCCTAGTCAAAATCTAAGAAAAAGTTTCATGGCACAAAATAAGCATATAATTATGAGCATCTGAAGAAGTCAACATACTGGTGGTTCTTTCTGGAATTTTATTGCAATAGTATTGCATAGGTCGGCAAATTCCTCTGGGGTAACCTGTATAAAGGTATACAATTCAAAATCGTCTATATACTTGAAAATTCACAAAGTACAGAAGTGAATCTTAAATTCAGCTTTCTACACCAACTCTTAAGCATGAACATGCATCAAAAGAAACTGTACACTGGCGTTTGTTCCACTGGATGGAGTACTCACTAAGAGGTCTACTTTTTCTTCATTATGGTGCTAATTGCTGATGAACTCAGAAAATAAATTTATTCTGATTTATAAATGCTAGAGATTCAAATGCCCTTGAAACATACCAAATAAATTCTAAAAATAGATAAGCATATCACAACATTTTAGGAGCCCAACAAGATTCCAACTCAAGATGATATTTTGAATATGTACAGTAAATTATTTTAAAATCCCAAAAAAAATCCAATAAGGCACTAGACAAATCACCAAAGGAAAAAAAATAAAAGAACTAGTATTTGAATATTGTAGTAACAAACTATTTTGGGGGTATTATAATGTAATAATAACAGATCATACCTTGAAATCACCACTCTGATCAAGCTCGGTAAAGATTAGTTCAAAATCCTCCCTTGAGGTCTTGGGCAACGACCTGAAAAGAGGTTCAATGACATGAGCCATAAGGCCATTATGATCCAAAAGCCAGCAGGGACTCAATGATTTCTAATGCAAAAGTTACATTTTTAACTTGTGCAGTCACTACTATGTTAAGATGAATAAGGAAAAGGTCAAGTAAACTAACTCAAAAGTAGTAGAAGCTCAAAAAAAAGTTATTACTTGTAATAGTATTTAAACCTAAAAAGAAAAACTGAAAAGCACATGGCGTAATATGATGCATTTACTATATCAATATTCTAGTTGTCGAATGAGGATTTTTATACAAATTTGGTTCTGAGGTTAGTTATTAATTTCCTAAATAGAGGAGGAAATTTTAAATTGAGTATACAATACAACAAAAACAAAGCGTTTTAATCCCAAGAAAACTGTAGTCTAGAGATAAAATTATAAAAACCTGACAAGAACCACCACCAACAATGATACAAAGTAAATAAAAGCAACAATGATATAAAGAAAATAAATGTATTAGTAAATTATGGAGATGAAAACCCAAAAAAAAAAGATTGTGAATGCCAATATACAGTTAGGACTAATTTCCCCGTCAATCCCCATCATTCCCCTCCAATCCACATGGGGAATTAAATATTGTGATATTTTATTTTTGACTTGTTTGGAGAATTTTAAATATTGTGATGATTAGTATCAGTGCTGAAACGTCTTTGAAAAAAACGAATTTCACTATAACAATAAAAAATGATGCAAGAGGATGATTTTTACATAATGTAATGTCACAGAGAGTGAAAGGAGATGCTTTGGTTACCTGTACTTGTTTAGCTCATCAAGTAATGATATGCACTGTTCTTTGTTGAGGTAGCCCTGACCCTGATGCAGACAAAGAGCAAGAAAGCAATATCAACAGCAAAATAGTAACAAGTAACTTGGTAAATGGTATTACAGCTAAGCGAAAAAAAAATCTCGAACACGAGGGAGAGCTGCATATCATTGTATTAATAGGAGAAGAAAGAGACCCAATCACCCAACACACACACAGCTAAGTGAAATAGTACATAGTTAGATACATGTGCAAGGGAACATAAACAAAAAGCACTCACATTAGTATCGATGAGCTCAAATGCCTTCTGTAGAATAGTTTTCCTTATAGAGTCCATCTGAGCAAGTTGTTTTGCTAGCTGGATCACAAAAACCATGCAATGTGTGCATTCAAATTAATTTTTGGCATAGCATTTTTGGCATAGCAAGAACACACAAGAATACAGAATATAAGAACATACTAATGATCAAGATAATTAGGATGTCTGGAAGGAATCTACCTGCTCTTTAAAGCTATCATAAATGACGGCAAGAATTAAATTTGTTAGGAAGTAAACTCCCAACAGCACATAGATAACAATAAACAGGGCGTACCAACGAGAGCTCCTGCTCAAATACATGTGAGCATATATGAGTGCATCAGAAGGAATTATGTATACACTTCAGGAATTCTGACGCGCAGCTTACTTGTAAGCAGGGACCCATACATCAGGATTATTGGATGTGGTGAAGAGGACAAACATCTGATATAATGTTGTACCATATGATGTAAAAATGGTCTTTCCTTGTGGTGTGTCCTCAAATGTTACGTAGGCTAGCCAGCTAGCAAATAATAGGAACAACAGCGAAAGAGCCTAGAAATGCAGATGGAAAAATGATGTGATGAAACTGAAAATTTAATGTGCACAGTGCACTACTGCAAGCAAGAATCTCAACATGGAAAAGGGCTCAACTGGGGAATGAAGTCAATAAAAGATAAAAAAAGATGACCACCTTAGTTACCATCACCATAACTACGTCTAAAAAGTATTTAATGAAAGGTTGATTACGAAAAAAAATCTTACTTTACTATCGAAAAGCACAAAGAAATACAGGCAAATATGTGTGTAACTGAAATATCCGACATGAACCATTATTCTATTTTGTCCTTTTGCTCCTTGAAGAAAGGAAGTCATTGGGCAGATGTCAGCATTCTCAGATGAAACAAATATAACCATTTACCAGCAGAGACCAATTTCATTTTCCTGGACTGAAAGTCAAGAAAATAATTTCCAGATACAGGTTATCAAATATTCTTTTTTGCTTTAAAATGGTAAGATTGGACTCTGATTTTTAAGCAATAACAGAGCAACCTGGTTTCACTGGTGTTTTATGCCGAACTCCTCTCTCTTTCTTTTCTATTTCAAAGATATATTGGGTTACTTAGCTAACCACCCACCTTGTCTATAAGATGTACCCACACCAAATATTTAGCAGCCACTCCAAATGTAACTTTCACTCCATACTACTAATTACTGAACCATAATTGACAATTTATCATTGCGAGTTATGCTTTGTAGGCATTGGAAAAAATCATGGTTTGTTCTGGAGTCAACTTGCTACATGTAGATATATGATAATATAAGTGGTACCGTGTAATAACAAAACCTTACCAAAACATTGAGATATGTCCCAACAATACCAACAAGTGTAACAGCACACATTCGCAGTTCCCTATTGCAGAAAAGGAACATTAATCAGAGTGTGAAATGCACAATAGTCCTTATA
>OAMR01000176.1:2053013-2072969 GCA_900205405.1 Echinochloa crus-galli
GGCATCAATTATAAATGGACTCAGTTGGAAGCCCACCTATTATGTTCATTATGGTAGCAGGAGCGTCAGTTTGGACAGATAAAACACGTACCTGATAGTCATAATAAGAAATGCAACACGGATGTATGGAGCTATTCTGAAAGGTCCAGAGCTAAACATAAACACCAATATGTCGCATGCTAGGATGAAGAGAAGAACAACCTAGAATACAAAGCAAAACCATGGACAAATTACAACGACTGGAACAGAAAAAATGCATACCCAAATCCAACACAGTAAATTTGGTAAAACTATAAAAAAACATACTCTGCTTGAACATAGGTGCTATCTAAAATGCAAAACCACAACTGATTGAATTTAAGGAGTTCACCTGATCCAATACAATTTTTTTTTAGAAAATCCAATACAGAATTTGGGGCAGTAAGAAACTTATCCTGAGTGTAACAACATATATTTTATTACAAATTTACTAAATTAGCAAAAAATCAAGCATATACTCCTAAATTTACTATTTCATAAACTTCTGTGCCGAAATATGTTGTAGTGAATAAGGGCCAGAAATGTTCCAAATCATTTTGCTGGAACAATTCACCGTTCTCCATTACTTTTTGAGGTGGCCTTTCTCTTTGAACTTGGGCCAACTGAAAAGTAAATACCAGTCTCTATTTTCAACTCATAATCATTTACATCTAAATTGCAATGTACAGAGGCTACTGTAATTATTTCGATTCAACAACTATGCATTACCAAAAGTTCAGTTATCTGATATCTACTTTGCTGCCTCTATTTAATATCATTAGGGCCATTTACTCCACTAAAACAAAAGGCATGTGGGATATTGGCATGGTCTCCAAAACACAACTTTAGCACACAAACTATTAACCTACAAACACTATGATGGAAGTTTCTTTTAGACAGATTTATACATCATATTTCATATGTCCAATTCAAATATGCATGGGTATATGGATAACCAAAATACAAAAAGTTTAACTATGCATTCCAAAGTGTCACCTGTGGTTTATTGGATGGAAGATATTACAATGCATTAAACCTACTTTCAATATTTCAAGCCCGAAACAACAAATTAGTTAATATTCAAGCTCTCAGATCTTTGCTGATATGTACAAGAAGAACATATAAGTGAAGACAGATGTATTACCTTCAATTTATTCATGGAGTTCTTCCAGAAAGATGTAATCCTCATAGGAAAGTGGATAGAATACATCCAAGACAAGAATGACAAGGTAACCCCTGAAATTAGGAGCTTTCAAATAAATGGTCTGACACAAACTACCACTACTAAACATACTGCTTTGAGATTTGTGAAATTAAGTTATTGTCAAGGAAGCATTACCTCATATATAACGATCCTGTTTTGCTTAAGTATGGCAGCTGCCCAAGAAAGTAAAGATCCTTTGATCACAAGTATGTGCGGCATATTTCTGGCACCATAGAGGCTTCTGAAAATGCAAATGAAATATCTCCATTAAGTGCTGAATGATCCCTTGCGATGACGTCATTTTATAGCCAACGCAAATTTGGTAACACTTAAGATGCCTGGTTTCAGCTAAGCTAACACAAGTCAATTTTTGACCTAAGAAGCATAACAAATGGATGCTCCAATTTTTGGGAACAAACCTCGAGGAAATTCAATAGAATCAAAGCAAATAGGTTAAGTGACCACAGCCAATCCAGTCGGAGATACACGAAATAAAACCGCATGGCCCTCTCAAACCTTGTGTCATTCAAGACATCCTCAGGGATACCAACACCATCTTCTGCCTGTGAATCAAAACTATAATGAGATTTTCAAACATGCCAAAGGAAACGGCAACAGAAACATCATTTCAGATTGCCAAATAAGCTTGAATGCTTATTCCTCGTTAATTCTCAAGAAAAAAAGTGATTTCTACCTTATTTTGTGGTGCCAATCAAAATTTAAAAATGAAATGCCACGATTACTAGAATAAAATGTCAATTCTCCAAAGGTAACCATTATGTGCCAACTACAAACTTTTTTTTTAACTTCAGGCTGTCTAAATCACTTGTAAAAAGTGACTACAGCATAGCACAACTTGGCTTCATCGTCTCCAGACAAACACTAAAACACACTCTGGTCAACATTCAACTCCACAAGCACTGGCACGTAAACACCTCAAGCCACCCCAGCCCAAAACTACACACACATGAAGCAGAACTTCAGCATCGTCTCGCCGTTCTAAGCAGGGCACACGGACTCCAAGCTTGACACACAATACACTTCACTCTGTAAGCACTAAGAGCACGAGGGGCTCGAACAGGCAATACGTCAAACACCAATCATCCAGCCATCCACTCCTACAACCACACTACAGGCTACAGCGCCGACCAGCCAGCGCATCCACAGCCAGCCTAACCAGCACCTCAATTCCCAGTCAGCAAAGCAGCACAGCATTTCGTTTAGCGAAGCAGAGCAGGGAGAGCGAGAGCAGGAGCGGGAACCGACGAGGTCGACGAGGGCGGCCGCCTTCTGGTACCGGTCGCCGTAGGCGAGCGCGTCCGAGCGGCGGTGGTACTGCCTCGCGCCCCGCACGCCGTTGCCGGAGCCAGAGCGGCCCCCACCGGCCGACGAGGAGCCGCGGAAGCCGCGGCCCTCCTCCCCTTCCGCCTCCGCGATGAGAGGCGCCTCCGCTTCACTCATCGTTCCCCCTTCTCGACGGGGGCGCAGGCGGAGATCTGCAACTGTAACGACGATCTGAACTGCAGAACTGGGCTTTCGTCGCTGGGGATTAGTTTACGAGTGATATTGTTATGTGAAGAAGTGGGAGTGGGAATGGGATTAAGTAATCCGACGGGAACGTGTTCAGTTAGTAGCCCGCCACGCTCGCGAACATGTCCGTCGTAATCATGTCGCGGGTTTCAGCTTGGAGCGGGCGGGCGTTAGCGGGGCACCGTCGCGACGGACACGTACGCGTCACACGCCCGCGGCTCGCGAGCAGCGCGTGCTGGCTGATTGGTGAGGGACGGTGTTTGCTGTTTGCAGGGACGTTGACGGTGCGCGTCGGCCGAAAGTCCCCAAAACAGGTAGCTTTCGCCATTCGGAACGGATAGGGGCTGGGATGAGGTCGCCAGGGTATTATCTGGCAGGGCCGCAGGGCAGATACAGTCTAATCCTTCACTGTTGCCAGATTTGCAATAGCTTTGTTTTGTTCTAGTAGTAAGCATGCTTGAATTCTGCCCCTTCAAAGTTCGAAGAGGCTGCCTGATACTTGTTGGTAATTTTAATTCCTCTGGCTCAAAATTCTCGGGGGAGAAACAATAAAAATAGTTACCCTCGATTTTCCTAGATATAGTTACCCTCTAGCTCATAATTTTCATTATTTTCTCTCTATGAAAAAAATAGGAGAGTTTTCATGGAAAATGTGCTGATCCAAGACAAGTGCTGCAACTTATCAAGGAGGAGGTCGGTCTCAGATTCAGGGCATGTGGTGCTCCTGATGTATAGTTTACTATGAATAGTTACATAAAGAGAGTTTTTCTTATTCATGTAATCATAACATTGTAATACTATGTATTCATCTTCTTTTTAAATGACATAGCAGTGCTCCTGGTTTATTTCAAAAAATTCCTAAAAATATAGCTTTTGTTATATCTAAATGTGTAATAAAATATATATATTTAGAAAATACCAAATTAATCTATAATTTGAGATGGAGGAAGTAGTTTAAACAGATTAGGTTATGCAAGTTGGTTTATAAGTTGGGGCCACATGAACTTATATAAGGTCGAGTGTAAATAAAGAGGTCCTCATGCTCATGATGCTCATGAGCGTGCTTAGAATCATGACTATGCTTAATCAAATTTGACACTAAGGTTGTTATGATTCAGTTAAAATGACTCATGTGGTGTTGTCTTTCTCAACTTAGAAAAGAATGAATTGGTACTGCTTTATATAACCCACAACACTTTGATCATTTGCAACTTTCTATTTATTTGTTCTTCTCCCTCAGTCCCTCTCGTTCCCTATATTTTAATACTCTTATTCCACATAGCAAGCACGAGATATATGGTGTGTTTGATTTAGGTGGTAGAGGCAAGGGGCTACTAAGGCACTCAAATTTTACTAAGAAATGGAAAATTCAACTAATTTCTAAAAAAAACACTACTCCCTGAAGAGGAAAGATAAAGTTTTCTGGATCTACACCTGGTTTTATTGTCTTCCATGTATTGCCACACTTTTTTACCAAACCATGTATAAGATACAACAAATGGTTTACTTAATCAAGATTAAGAAAAGCATATGTGTATAAGAGGCGAGTAGTAGTGTGGCAAAGCATTATATCAATGAAATAACACGTAAATAAATAAGAAATGGTCATGTGATCCGTGGCAAACTTTTATAACCGTTCCATAAAAAAATGGTAACCAACAAAACAAACACGCCCATAAACATCAAAACTAGAAATTTCAGGTGCCAAGCTTCCCATAGGAGCTATGATGATTGATGATTACGCTTATCTGTTTTAGTTAGATATTGTTAAAAACAGCCTGTGAATTGGTATACATAGATTATTATAAAACATAAAATTGCATGTCTAAAAGCTAAAAAAAACACTTCCTACCTTTGATTTTGGGTGAGTGAGATTGTTGTTTGTGGGCTATCTGCTTAAAGGGAATGCACATGATGCGATGATCGCACAAATGTTTTCCTTAAAAATACGTTGGGCACTTGCTCAGTGGTTGTGCTTAAAGGGAAATGCTCATGAATACATGACACGACGATCCCGTATTGCCGTGACGGTCGCGTAAATCTAGCATCCGCTTTCGAACTCCTCAGCCTGACAACCATACCCCACCGGCAGCACCGAACTAGACCCGGATAAGATAACACCACGCCTGAACGAGCACGAGCACAGCAGCTCGTCCGCCTCCTCGCCCAGCCATGGCCGCCACCTCCACCTCCCCGCTATTCTCCCTCTCCTCCCTCTCCGCCTCCCTCCCTTCCCCCACCCGGCTCCCCACCTCCCTCTCCCTCCGCGCCCTCTCCCCACGCGCCCGCCTCTCGGCCTCCGTCCCCTTCGCCTCCCCACTCGGTACGGGCCCCCTTTGGTTCCCCTCCTCTACAATGTCTCTGTGTTACCTCATCGGTGGATGTGTGGCGTGTGATTTGTTTCAGGCGGGTACGGGGTATCGGCCGCGATGTCGACGTCGTCCGCGGGGAAGTTGAGACGGCGGGGGCTGGAGGTGGTGTGCGAGGCCACGACCGGACGGCGGCCGGACTCGGTCGCGAAGAGGGAGCGCCAGAACGAAAAGCACCGCATCCGCAACCACGCGCGCAAAGCTGAGATGCGCACCAGGATGAAGAAGGTAACTAACTGAATCATAGTACTGTTACATCTTATTTTCACCAGCAATTTGACTGCATTGTGGTAGAAATGCTTAAGTGGCACTGCACAGTTGGAAAGGGAGCTTAGTTTTGCACGTGCACTGGCAACTGGCAAGATTGTAGTAATCAGCTCTATTGAATTAGCTTGTCAAATGGACTCGATTTGTGAACCATTTAGACCACTCGTAGTATTGACTACTGAGTTTGTTGTTATTAAGTAATTGGGAATTTTTGTTTTACTTTGGCAGTTTGGCTGGTTGTTTATGTTAGAAGGTATATATTATGTGTTGATGTGTATGGATTGAAGGGCATTGAGAAGTGCATCGAGTCTATGAATTTGTTAGTCTTGGCATTTGGACAGTTAAACAGTTTGATAATGTAGATTGAATTGATGTTAATTGAAATATTAAAATGTCAGTTCATTATATGAATATATGTGGAAGTAAATATTTTTTTATTCGATTACAAGGTAATAGTGTAGGAATGACTGCCTTCAAAGAAAAATCAGCTCTAGGAATAGGAGACACCTAATTAGTGGGTTTCATTCCTTGGTTATCTTGCATGTGAACTACAGTTGTTTTCTGGATGGAAGAAACTGATAATGGACACGGGATATGAATTCCCACTTTTATACAGCATTCAGTATCATTGTCATTTTTCATGGGGTTAAGTGTCATATAGTGTTGTTCTCTTAAAAAATAATAAGTTGTTTACACGTTCATTAGGTTTTCAGAGCACTTGAAAAGCTTAGGAAGAAAGCTGATGCGCAGCCTGAAGAAATAATTGAAATAGAGAAAATGATATCTGAGGCATACAAAGCCATCGACAAGACAGTGCAAGTCGGTGCCTTGCACAGGAACACTGGGAACCATCGCAAGTCCAGATTGGCAAGGAGGAAGAAGGCCATCGAGATACTCCGTGGCTGGTACGTTCCAAACGCTGAAGCTGTTGCTGCCACCTAGGATTCTTGAGAAATCATCATCATGGATTTGTGGCAGCTTTTCATCAAAGCTCACCAATTTTGGGCAACATATGTTATTCAAGGATCTCAACTGCTCGAGTGGTCTGTTTATACCTTTTGTACCATCTTCTATGTTTATGTGGTTGCTCTGTACTAGAAGCCATGACTAGTTTGGCCAGTTCACCCCTGTTTCTATTATTGTTCACCTCACTTCTGTAAAACTTAAGATCGAAAAAAATTGAAATATAGCTGTCCTCTGGTCTGTCCAGATTTCTTCAGCTGGAGAAAATATATCTGTATGCATGTTCTAACATATTGCTGCCGTCCCATAGTGCAAATGGTTACATATCCATTGCAGCTATTTTATTTGGTACGAAGGACAAGGCGTGAGACTGGATAACATGTTGCTTCCTTTCTGAATGCTGTAACTAGCAATGGGATAGCTCTCTATGGGATTGCTTAAATACCCTGGTATTTTTAGCAAAATGATCCTTTTTTGGATTGTTTCAATATATTTCAAACTTCAGGAAGAGATTGCCAGCAGCCACGGTGTACTGAATTTAAACTTCTGTAGAATGCCCACGGTGTACTGAATTTAAACTTTTGGCGCGTTGGGTTCGCGGGATCAGGTCATCCGGGATCTGGACGAGGTGGTCAGTTGTTTATCATGCGGATGAGTTGGTCCGGCAAAAATGAATTGCGGAGATTGTTACGCAGCATGGTTCGGTGCCGGACGAGGTCGTTCCGTGACTCAATCCAAACAAAATAATAGGTTCAGATCATTCCTGAACCACCTGTGCTGCAATCCAAACACGCTGAAAGTTCTTCTCCCTATGCTGCTGAAGTAACCGGGAGGGTTGCTGGCCTTTAACCGGGAGGCTACTTGGCATGTTGTTCTCGTGCAATTAACTGGAGCAACACCAATTCTTGCCACTTTCGGGTCAATTGGCCATGCTGAGTACTGTTGCTTACTTGCATTAGGTTACATAATTAAATAGTTTCTTCCACACATTTGCTCTTCACGGGTAAACTTAAGGGTATGGCCGTTGGGAATTTCGATTAACAAGAATGTTTCGTGCTTTAAACATTTTTTTTCTTTACTCTGAAACGTGCCCGGAAAAGAACTAAAAGAATTAGCATGTGCTTCACAAGGCTGCTTAGCCAAAACCGCAGCAGCCATTAATGTTAAACGGAAGATTCATTCCGATAGTCGGTGCAGGTAGAGAATTGCCAACGGCAAAGCGCCCAGACACCATGGTAACAAGCAAAGCTTGTACACAAAGTTTTAAATTTGGACATATTATCAAATTAATACATAGCATCATATATGAGACTAATCTATCTCAAACCTCATAACCTGCTAGGCACAAAAAAGGGGGCAAAATTTGCAGGTTAAATCTTCATACGGCTGATAGGCTGCACCGAAGACTAGGTCAAGTTTTCATACTATATATACCTAATATACTAACGGCTGTGCAAACATAGGGTTATCCCGGTCTCATCACTTTCAACTAATGGTTCACATCCTCGAGCACAATATTGAAGATCAGTGAAGCTAGCCAGCTCTTCTTATGCTATTTCGCCTGATCCCATCAAGGATTGAGACATCATCATGCAAGGTGAATGGTGTACTGAAAAATGGAGTGGAAAATACAGGTTTAGAACTTAGGAATAGGACATGCTAATTTGGAGGGATAATCAATTTTGAATTTTGGTAGTAACCAGAGACATACCAGTTGAAGTCAAAACGTGCAACCTTTGAGTCCTCTGAAATCTCAATTTCCACCCTTGCTTTTCTGGACGCCTGCTCAAAGATAAATGCCATAGGTTACTACTTACAAGACTACCAAAGATGACCAGCAAAAGTTACTAAAGTTGATCTTGTTGCTTAGGAAACATGAGGTGTGAACCCTTTCGACATGTGTACTCAAACAAGGAGATCTGTGCTACTTGAAGAACCACCAAGTAATAGATAGAGATCATTGTGAACTCAGAAATCTGTGTGTACGAGCCACCAGTGTTGAATCAGCTAGGCACTACCTCTATATGTAGCTATGTAATTTGCATTAAGATGCGCTGAGAAGAAATGTAAGTATCAGATTCATCTCCTGCCTGGCGTGTTCTTGCGTGTGTTGTTTTTCACCATGCATACTTAAGTTGGCATTTGTAAATCCTAAGTTCTGAACCAACACAAGTTACAACCAGTGTACAAGACAAGATCAATTCTATACTGTTCCTATATACGATATCATGCCATAAAATCAAAATAACCGTATCAACTAAAGTAGTGCCTAACCACTAGCACTTGTAATAATCCACATTTCAAATAAGGTAGCTGTCTAGCTGTAGCTGGTGGCGTCTTTGCAGATATAAAAAGCTAGACCAGACCATCTAGTCAACCATCTGTAATGGAACATTCGGAACATGCAGTGAAACAAGTCTGGACCAAACCATCCAAGTCAACCATAGTTAGTTGAACGTTTAAAACACGTACAAGCCCAATCTATGTACAGCCAGATGTTACAGCTCAACAGCTGGGTTGCAAGTGATTTGCAGGGTAAGTATTTTTGACAGTGGTAGATCAAGAAAGATACCTTGACCAATAAGAATGGAAGGCAGATACCATTTGCACTCTCTGCTGGCCTCTCTAGTACCTGGTTGCGGAACTTGATATTCTGGAGATCATCAAACTTGAAATAGACAAGAAAGAATCATCAGACAATAATAACTAACCAGTTATACAGTGGTAGCTATAACTCTGCATGAAAACAAAGATGAGTTATTTGTAGATTCAACAATTCACCTGTTTTTCGATTTCCTGAAGAAGTTTCTTCTTGTTCTTAATCCTGGTCATCAGTTCTTTGTGAGCTTCCTTTGAAATAGAACATGACATTAATCACAACACAAATTATCCTCACTAATCATTTATCTGTCTGCAAAGCACAAATACTAACCTCCAACTTCTTTATCTTTTCATATCTGAAGTTAGACAGACCCATCCACTTTATCTCTTTTTTGTCTTTTGCAATAACACGTAGTGCAATTAGCACATTAAAAGCATCATACACTCTCCTCCTAATATTCTTCTCATCAAACTACAAAGAAAAAGCTTATTTTTCTTTAGATCGGCATTTTTTATTTTTATTTTTTGGGGGGTGGGGGGGGATACACAGGCCTATCGAATTTGTGCAACTTACGAACTAACCTCTTGACCATTAAGTGTTAACTTTAGCTCCCCACAAATTTCATCCGCAACCTGGAATAGACAGTAACTGGCTGAGGTACTTACAGCCCAAAATGGGAGAGAAAACAGAATCACATTCTAGGCCAAAATCTGTATACATGCTCTATGTCTCAAGGGGAAAAAAACAATAATGTACCAAACTACCAATGCAATACTGTAGAGATGCCTTTCGGCATTGTCAAAAGAATTATCCTTCGATGACAATACTGTGCCAAACTACCAATGTAATACTATGTAGATGCCTTCCTATGATAGTAATATTATTATTATTAATGCTTTTCAATAATTCATTTGAGTTGTTTCTTTCTGTTGGTGGTTCATGCCTGTTAATGAGAGAGAGTTTGAGGGATGCACATATAAGAGAATACCTCATTATAAGTAGTGCGTCCTTTGGTCTCAACTTTTTTAGAAACTGCAGTATCAAATCAAATACTGATTACATCATAGTAGAAGTTTAGCAACTTAAGTTTACGTCATGAAAGGAAAACATATACTATAAGTGTTAAACATAAAACATCTATGTTTGCTTCACGATTATCCTATTCTATTACACTAGCGCCTATGTCCTAGCATGTGCAAATCGTAAACCCAAAGAACCTCAGTGGTGGATGAATAATGTTGCACGTACAGCATTTGCACAATTAGATGCCCGCATCACCCAACATAGCATGCTCAAAATGCAACCTCGCTTCACACTAAGCAATAACATTTTTGAGCTAATGTAAACAATGTCAAACTCACATAAATTCCGTATCTTTCTGACCAAAATCCACAGAAGAGGGTCTCAAAGACAGCAAATATTTCCCCAACCTAAACGCGCTTTACATAATTATGCCAAAAGGTGAGCTGAGAAACATTCACCTGTACTATGCCCGAACAAATGGAAAGTGCTAGGTTAACCACACCGACAAAATTTGTTTCAGCAGAAGCAAATTAATTTCAGTACCCACATATATGGAGGTACAGGCAATAGCATCGACATCAACCAAAGGGACACTAAATTTCAACATGGAAAACCACCCAAACGGTGCAAAAACACGAGACCTAGGGTTTGTTGGTTACAACACTTTCTTGCCACAAGTGTGTTGCATTGCAGCTTTTGTGGTAGAACCTGGGCAAGACGGCAACACAGCTGGTGTCGTACTTGGCAAGAAAATGAGTCACTGACAATAGGATCCCAGTGAAAGAGAATGATCGGCACGCTTAAGTTGTGGGCTAACCAAAGACCTGACACAGTTGGTCGTGGCTGCCTAAAGTGTGGCCCCAAACCAAACAAGCCCCTAAGCCCAGCCAAATCTCTTACACTGTAAGCTTGTGGGATTACAACAAGTTATTCTCTAAACAGGACTAGACGGTCACACATCAAGATTTCACAATCTTTTAACACCAAGAGCAGATGTAGGCATGTAACCTATAGGGGCTGCTACCTTAGGGTTTGGATTTCCTACCTCATGAGGACGATTTCCCAACCGAAACTCTACACACAATTCCATACAACTAGATCAAAACCGGATCGAGTGGAAAATTTGCTCTCCCAGCTGTTACCCCTACAGCTCAATGTCACACCCACACAGTCCCACACGCCCTCGATCGAGAATAGAGGCTGCAAATGGTCTTCAGGCGAGGCGCGTTGTCTCACCTATCTTGCTGTACTCGCGAAGTCCCCACCCGGCGATCCGCTGCGCCCTGGACTTCTCCTTCCTCACCTTCTTGCTCTTATCACCCTCTTCCATCCCGGCCGCATTGCCGCCGCCGCCGCTGCATCAACAAAACCCCAAAACCCAAAACCCTCGCTTGAAGGCTGACATAAAGAGTTCGTCGAGGAATCGAAAATGCGCGACAGGATGGTCAGTACCGTCCGGGAAGCGGAGGGAGCCCGGCTCCATCGCGGATGCGCAGGCTGGTTAGCTCGGCTGCCGCCGCAACATCGCCGCAGGGGGGCGCCATTGCGGTGCTCTCCAGGAGAGGGAGAGAATAAAATGGGGACAGAGGAAACAGGAAAGTGGGGTTGGAAGGATTGCGGTGCTCTCGAGGCCCTGTTCGGCTGATCAAATTTAGGCAGAACTTGGCATAATATGAACAGTAGCAGCTACAAGCCAACAGTGTCCGGCTGAACACAGGCTGACACAAAAAGGGGATGATGAGAAGACGAACAGGAAGAGGATGCAGCAGAGAAACAGACGAGGGAGGGGAGCTGGAGGAGGCTGTGAGGTGCACCTGGACCTCTCGTCAGGCGAGGCAGCGCGAGGGAACGGCAGCCGCAGCGGCGGTCAGGCGAGACGGCGCTCCTTCGGCGGAGGGGTCCGAGATGCGGGAGCGGCTGATGGGAAAAGATGCGGGGGTCAGCCAGCTGAACGGCTGAGGCTGGGCCAGCCGAACGGCTGGGCTGATAAGCCCATCGGCATTCAGCCTATGTCAACCCAGACAAGATCAGCCGAACAGGGTTCTAAGGATGGTGAAGAGGTATATCTGGCCGTTGATTAAGCTTTATTATCTTCCTTTTTATCATTTCCAATATAAATACCTACTATTAAACTAAAGTGACAAATAAAGTTATCATTTTCTATACTTAGATAGAAACACTTGAATCAATCTAGCTGGCTACACATTAGGATGAGCTATACGAGTATTTACATAAACATCTTAGATGCTTAAGCGCACCAAAGGTAACACACTTATTTGGTTCAGCTTCACCACGTTGCTTCCCCCGCACGACATGACATGACATTCAATCTATATTCTGCACAAATACGTTTGCCTCCAGAAAAAGACAGTCTGTTCCATGTGTTGAAGTAATCGTGTCTATCAATAGCAAATTGATATAGTTTAATCAACTTTTGACATTGCAGAAAGCTTTGACCAGCCTACTTGTCTGTGGATCTGGTGGGAAATTGGGAACTGGCAAACCCATCATGAGAACTGCCTGTGTGTCCAAGTTGCATTTTCATGGACCAATTAAGCAATCTTGTTAGCATCCTCAGCTTTTCAAAAAAAAGAAAATCTTTCAAGCCAAAAAAGCAAGACCTATAATTCTCTCACAAAGACCTTGGGATGCTTGCTTGGAATCTTTTTCGATGATGACATCTTAATCTTGACATTCGGTCGGAAGGTTGTTTTACAGAGCTACACACATAGCACTTGCCTAAATGTCGCCATCACATGATATCATTGAGGCACCTATCAATCCGGGCCGCAGAATGATGGAAGACCACTCAAGAGTCAAGAATGAAGAGTTTCTGAGAGCGAGAGAGTGTGTTTGTGCATGGAAACCAAATCTGTCAAACCGATTGACGCGAGCTACACATGGAATTCAAGTGCCTGCTGAAAGATTGCGTGGCCTTTTCATCAGCAACAAGCCAACAACACAAACTGCTAGAGATGGCCATGGTGTTGCTCTCTCAGACAGAGTCTCAGACGATGGTGCAGGGGCCGGGGTACTCGTCCTGGATGGGGATGTAGCATGGCTGGCACTGTTTCATGTACGGCGGCGGGCACGGCGGCGGGGAGCACGGCGGAGGGGGGCATGGCGGAGGGCACGGCTTGGGGCACAGCGAACACGGCATGGGGCAGCAGCACTTCTTCTTGGCCTCTTCCTCCGCCGCCTTCTTCTTCTTCTCTTCCTCCTCCTTCTTCTTCTTCTCTTCCTCCTCCTTCTTCTTCTCCTCGGCCTCCTTCTTCTCGTCGGTCACGGACACCACCTCCGCCGGGTGCTTCGCCTTGCGCAGCGCCGCCACGATCTCCACCACGTCCACCTCGCCCACCACCGTCAGCGTGCTCTTTTCGTCGTCGTACGTCAGAGACTTGATCCCTGTCATCGTTAATTACCGGTTCATCACACATCTCGCATCGATTGACCACGCACGAACACACGCGAGTGATCACATAATGACCAAGAAAATTCATAGAGAGATGCTGGGCATGGCTATGGAGAAAGACAATCCACCTTTGATTTTGGAGGAGATCCCCAGGACGCAGGTTTTGCATTTCTTGCAGGTGATCGCCACTTTGAGCACTATCTGATGGTGCGCAGCAACGGTGATTAAACCAGTGAAAAATCACATGCTTGTGAAGGATTATGAATGGAAATTTGAATCGGCAACAGAAAATTTAAATGCTAACCTTCATCGTCGCCGCGAGGTTGATCCTCTGGATATACTACTACTTGGGGTTGCTAATTGGCGCAGCGTGCCTAGAATTAAGCCCTGCTAAAAAGCCTCTTCGCCTCTAGGAGCTTTTATACCCGGTCCTTGACGGGGTCAAGGGCCGTATACAAACAGGCCGCCCAATTATTATTGCCTCAAGGAAAACAAATATAAAATCTTTGGTGCGGAATTGTGTGAATTGAGACCAAGCAAGTCAAAATTACTAGTAGGTGCAGCTCACTAGGGACACGGTCGTTGGGATTATTTTGAAGCAAAATGGTGTGGAGTATGTCGAAATTATTTCCCTATCATAAGATATGCCAAATCGCTGCCAATGGGGCTGTTCACGATATAAAAAGATCGCGGCAAGTTGGTACTCTCAACAGCCAGTTCAAAGAATATATGCAACCTCTTGCTGGTTAATCAGGGGATGAATGGATAGAGGATGCATGTTCCTCCTGCTCTGGTTTCCTGGATGTCGCCATGGCAGCCGTTGACGTGTACTAATGCGTGTTAGATGGTCTTCTTCTCTGTTAGATAATTTGCTAACTAACGAAATGACAGGTTAGAGTAGGTGGCAACTAGGAAACGTCAGCGCGACTTATACGTAATACTAATACCATTAGAGAAGTTGTAGTGCACTAGTACTAGTATATCGTTTTTAGTATTGATGTAGTGTCGCTGAGTAAGACCGAGTTGCGGCTCTCTTCTCATTCCGGAACGCCGATTCCGAAGGTTCCTGGGAATCTAATAGTATAGGTATCAGTGTCACAGGAGAAGAGATGCGTTGAAAAGGGATTTGATTTCTGCCTTGTTAAGCGTCTTCGGCTCCAAGTTTCTGCATAGACTGGGATTAGTTTCACACTTTCAGTGCAGCTTAATCAGAGGAGCAGAACTACTCGTAGATTGTCAGTCATCCGCTGACTGACGGTTCTTTCCTCCTGGAGTAGTAAATACTCCCTCCAGTTTGGTAAAGGGAGTCGTTTTGGACAAGGTTTGAGTCAAACATTAGAAATATAAATCATGAATAACATTTAAGTCGTTGAGTTTAGAAATGTGAAAATTATATAAATAGATTGGTCTTGAAAATTACTTTCATAAAAATATACATATATAACTTTTCAAGAAATATTTTTCTATAAAGTGTGAAACATTAAAAATATAACATTAAAGAAGTCAAAGTTGTGCTTTGGTGACCGTGTCGCTGTTCTAAACGACTTCCTTTACCAAATCGAAGGGAGAAAATAAATAAAACGTAGATGTCTCTCCGATATAATGAAGGTACTTTTCTATAAAAACTATAAAAATATTATGTGCTCAAAGGGTGTTACACCGATGGAAGTAACCAGAAAAGATGCGAAACGCTAGTAGGCACGACGCATGAGCACCTTGGTGCCTTAGTTAGGTTTAATAAAGTAAAGTACTCATTACGAACTTGGGAGAAAATACGTGCTTTCAAATGGAGAAAAATCAACAACGCGATCAAACTCCTGACTTGGGCACGTTTGGTTTGTATGCCTACTTGCCTTGTCTCTCTTTGCCAAGCAAGGTTAACCTTGTCAGAGCCGGAGAGGATATTTGGCTGGCCTGTTTTGGTGAAGAAAAAGCTTGACAGCACAATCACATAGGCAAGCACCAAGCGAGACAAACGCTGCTATCCTTGGCCAACCAGGCAAGGCAAAGGCCAGCAAAGAATCCAAACGCGTCCAAGCCAGAGTGCCAGACAAGCGCCTATTGTTCATGTGTGTGTGTATATATGGGCGTCTATAACATTATACATATATGTACTGCATTTCGAACAGTATGGTGAATATTATTACCACAATATTACTGCTTTTGTAATCCTCCTCCGGCCAGCTAGCGCTTATTGTTCGCAGAAACGGCGCGAGAGGGTGTTCCGTCTCCCCTGATCCTTCCACGCGTACGGGCAGTTGGAGTGAAACAACAACCACCTGCTGCTTCAATTCGTCTCACTGGGAGTAGCATACCAAAGCCGGCAGCCGGCGCAGCACGGAAGCCTAGCCTAAACACACCCGTCAAACTACTCCGTAGTTGCTATCACGTTCAGCTGCTGTTGGCTGTTGCCCGCTGATTGCTTGAATGCGAGGCTTGTTTATTGCCGCCCGGCCCGCTCGCAAATCCCACCTCTGGTTGGTGCCGACTGCCAAACAGAAGAGATACACAAACTCTGCGCGTCTTGGCGCGGATCGCAGATCACCTGCCTTGCCTCTTCGGCTCAACTTGCCATTTGGCCAATACAACATACAGTGACACTCGCAGGGACCATATCGCTCATCTTCATCAGTTCGATCTCTTTCCAAAACTTCTTTCACGGTGGTTTGCTACTCTATATGTCGTCACGTCAGCCCACCAGAAAATGGTAGTTCGGAAGTCGGAGAGCACTGCTGCAACGGTGTTGAAGATATGCCTGCGTACCTTGATCATCACGAAAGGAGAGGCCGGACTTATCTATTGTGCGTATCTATCACGGTGACAACAGTGCGTATCACATCTGCAGTTTGTTCATTTGCATACTCTTCCACTCGGTTTGTTTGGTGTCTCCTACTCTCCTGATGTTATAGGATTACCACTTGCTTCCGAAAGGCTAAACACGAACGACGAAAATCAAATGTCGCACACATTGTCTTCAGTGTTGGGTAACTGGAAAATATATTGTTTTTTTTGTGCCCACTGCATTTTTAACCAGGAGAATTATCTAAAATAGATGTCCCGTTCAGTCTACACTTTACACCTCATCAAGACTGAAGGACACGGATCTTACCTCCTTACAATTAATATTGACCTGCATTAGTAATTGGTGTATTTAAGAAAGAAGTCCATTTTTTACTATCCAACTTTTGTCGAAATCTGGTTTTGGCCATCGAACTTCAAAACCAGGTATTTTTTACCATCGAGCTATGAAAACCGGATAACTTTGGCCCTTTAGATGGTTTCAAAGGTGGTTTTGCCAATATATTTATTTTCAAAAAAATAAATTTTGGTTTAATATCAAAAAATGCATAACTAATTCAATTTAAATCAAAAAAATATGAAACCGACACTAAACAAATTTTACAAATATAATCTATCTATTAGTAAGGTATTTAAATCTATTTGGATCTTATTTCTCCTTTTGATTTTTTTAGTGCCTGTGGGCATGCACATTATTTATAAAAATCATCTTTTTCTGCTATATTTGACAAGATATTGGCCAAAACGATCGAGCAAACTTCGGTTGAATATAGCAGCCCAAAAGGCAACGACAACACCACGAACGCTATGCTACCATATATAGATTATATTTAGATATGTATTTAAAAATTAGTTTAATTTAAAACAAATTAGTTATGCATTTTTAGAGATTGAATCATATTTTATTATTTTTATAAAATGAATATATTGTCAAAACCACCTCTAAAAACCACCAAGAAGGCCAAACTTATCCGATTTTCATAGTTCAATGGTCAAAATTACACGGGTTTGAAGTTCAATGGCCAAAACCATACTTCAACAATAGTTCAATGGTCAAAAATGGACTTCAAAAGACCATTTGGCATCCCTCAACTATTGCCTAAGTTTCATTCTTGTCCCTCATCTCCAAAACCGGGTATTTATGATCCCTGAACTCTGAAAATCGTTTGTTTTTTATCCTCAGCAGTTTCGAGAGTGGTTTTGGATGGGGTAAATTGAAATCTAGTTACGAGTTCGAGGATGTAAAATGATCTTTTGGAAAAAAAAGAATGTTTGCAAATATTTTTCTTCTTAAAAATCTGACGAAAAAAATCCTAGAATCTGATTTACTCTTAAAAAATATAGAATAATTGTTTTAGATCAAAATGTATGAAAGTAGTTTCAAAATTTCTGTAAAATAATGTTTTTGTGACTACTTTGGAGCCACACTAGTTTCTAGGCATATCAGACTAGTAATAATAAATAATGGGAGCAACTACTTAGTAAAAGTTATCAAAGTGAATCAATAGAAAATTAATAAAAAAATTATCAAAGAAAATCAATAGAAAATTAATAGAAAAAAATTAGATCGAAAAGCTTTGATAGTTTTACTAAGTAGTTGTTGTCTTTATTTATTATAATTAGTTTGATATGCCTAGAAACTAGTATGGCTCCAAACTAGGCAGCAAAAGAAAACCATAATTTTAGAAAAATTGTGAAACTAGACTTATATTTTCCAATCTAAAACGAATTTTATATGAACTTTTAAGATTAAGCTAGATTCTAGGATTCTTTTTATAGGTTTTCTAAAAACTTTATTTGAATACCATTTTTTTGAAAGAACCATTTTACGTCTTTGAAATGTCAACCAAAATCTAATTTACTTTCTCCGAAACCACCCTCGAACTACCGATGATGAAAAATAACTGGTTTTCAAAGTTCTGGGACCACAAACATCCGGTTTTGGAGATGGGAGAGGAGAATCAGACTTTAGCAAGAGTTGAGGGATGCCGAAAGGACTTTTCCTTGTCTTATTAGTGTTCAGCCTATCATATGACAGGAGGCACAAAACGCTAAAAAAAACGCTCGGATTCCAAATGGGCCGAACCTAGTTAGTTTTATTAGTGTTCACTGTTCGGCCTAGCTGGCCCAAAACGCTCGGATTTGAAATGGGCCGAACCTATTCCTTTGTTTTATTAGTGTTCAGCCTAGCTTAGGACGAGGCCCAAAATGCTAGGATTCGAAATGGGCCGAACAAGGCAATTTACAGGAGTCCAACTGACAACTAGCTCTTGTAGTCTCAAAAAAAAAAGCTCTTGTTTATGTGCTAAAAAAAACTAGCTCTTGTTTATACGGGAAAACGAATAACGCTCCTATTAACTACTTTATTTTTGTTTATGAATTTCATAGTAATTGAAAACCTTGTCCTACCAAAGACAGAATTTGCTATATGCCACTTCTTGTTTCTCCCCTAGCAAAGAAATCGTTGGAAAAAGATAATGGAACAATGACATTATATCCCATACTCTTTTACTCTGTGTAGCAGTCCTAGAAAGTAGCACGGTAGTGAACAGCCTACTCTTTAAACTGAAGAATGCAGTGCATTAATCGCTAAAGACCTGAGATACTACCAGTAGAGCAGATCTTGGACTCTTGGTGAAACGTACACCGGAGAAAAACGGCAGTAGCACATAGCAGACATGAACCATGCCGACCACCAGATCGTAATCAGTCGTGTTCAGCAAGTTAACCACGCGCTGAGCACTCGTCAGTCCGGGCGGCGTTTAGACGGTGAACAACAAGACTTCAATTTTTTGTTCGACTCTTGCTCGAGCGACTGGTATATGAATGGCAATGGGGCTGCCACCCAGCAAGAGAGTCAAGCACCGGCCGCCGGTCGGTGATGTATAGTTGTATACTGAAGTTGGTATCACGTTCAGCTGCTGTTGCTCACGGATTAAATCCAATCCACCGACTACTTGAAATTAGAAGTGAAGTCTGCTAACTTGTTTATGGCTGCCCCGCGCGCGAGTTGGTGTCACTGTCACCAAAACTAGCGGGCGTCCACCGGTTCCTGGAAAAGGTCACGGCTGCCGGTCGGTGCCAACCGCCAAAACCCACGGGTCACGCACAAACTCTGCGTGCCGTGGAGAGCAGATCGCAGATCACCCTGGATATCGGGTGCGGTGCGTGTGCTCTACTGAACTTGCAAATAGCGCACGCAGAGGATGCTGGCGATGCGAATGAGGCGCGACACTCTGATCTGCCAGGCACAGTTCGTTGGCGTGGTGCAACTCGGACAATTTACACGCGTATTGATGTATTTTCACAATCCACAGTAAACACAAATCATCAAGCTAGCTATCTACATCGGTTGAGTCGTCGTCCATGAGCAGGGGAGCTCTATTTCATAACTTACACTATATCATCCCTGATCCATTGACGGCGATCGGAAGACGGCGATCTCCGCACCTCTGCCGGCCCTCTCACCCGATCCATCCATGGCCGGCCGGCCCGTCGCGCGCGGCAGGTCAGGCCACGAACCCGAGGAAGCTGCACGAAACAAAACAACGAGCCCCTTGTGTGAGAAGAGAGATCACGCGAAAACAGGGGGATGGGCTCGAAATTAAAGAGGAGCTGGAGAGATTGGCCTGGCGCTCTGGCTGCCGGCGCACGGCGCGCACCTGATGGGCCTGGCGACGGCGTGGCGCGGGGCGAAGAGCGCGCGGAGGAAGAGGCTGGCGCCGTGGAGGAGCACCACCACGCTGCTGCACCCCACCAGCAGGAGCTC
>OAMR01000176.1:2076710-2092175 GCA_900205405.1 Echinochloa crus-galli
ACTCTTCATCTAGATGTGTATAAGAGACAGGACGGCGATCTCCGCACCTCTGCCGGCCCTCTCACCCGATCCATCCATGGCCGGCCGGCCCGTCGCGGGCGGCAGGTTAGGCCACGAACCCGAGGAAGCTGCACGAAACAACGAGAGCTCCTTGTGTGAGAAGAGAGATCACGCGAAAACAGGGGGAAGGGCTCAAAGTTAGAGAAGAGCTGGAGAGATTGGGGCCTGGCGCTCTGGCGGCCGGCGCACGGCGCGCACCTGATGGGCCTGGCGACGGCGTGGCGCGGGGCGAAGAGCGCGCGGAGGAAGAGGCTGGCGCCGTGGAGGAGCACCACCACGCTGCTGCACCCCACCAGCAGGAGCTCCAGCATGCTTGACAGCGCCCCGCTTGCCCTGCCTGCTTTGGCAACGGAAGCTTCAAGCTTGGGAGGGCGGCAGGAGTCCTCCCGGGTTGGTTGAGGATTTATTTGGATGGTGCGGCTAGCTGTGAAGGTTTCTTCGAAGCAAAACCAAATTTGGTCCGGACGGGGGAGGTTTCTTGCTGCCTCTCGATGGCCTTGCTTGTCTACATACAGGTGGGATTAAGTACAGAGAGGAGAGGAGGAGATATCGGGGGCGACAGGGACGGCTTCCTTTCCCTGTTTCCTCTTCGCTATCATCCCAGCGCCGTTTGATGGTGACGGACGGCGTGGCACTGTTGCTTTCGGAGAAATTATTGGGAGTGGTTTATTCCGTTGTGTTTGGACTTTGCAGGCCCGGCGGTGTATAAACAAACAGGACGAGGACGAGACTGTTCTGGATAGGAACGATAGATAGGCCGGCTGGCCGGGCCGACCACGATTGATCCCCGCAGGTCCAGTCATCAGCTAACCACAAACGTCGATCAGTATAAACACATTGTCCATCCTCTGGACGTCACGCTTCTCCGGTTCTCCGGCTAGTTGCTTCCTTGCAACGCTCGGTTCTCGGTTTGGCCGTTGATTGTAATATGCACACAAATATTGTTTAATATATAGATTGAATTCTCGATTGGGTTTGATTTATGTGTCAGATAAAGGTGTGTTTGAGCTTTGTGATGAAGCACCGATTCATCGCTCTACAGCTCAGCGTAGGATTCAGTTTCACCTCGTCACTGAAGAAGTCCTGATGCTCCCGCAAACACAAACTTCATCTCAACCGCATGGCTCGGTGGTTTACGGAGTACTAGCACGCAGTGGAAAAAGGAAAACGCAAAGGAGCCCACAATACAGTGAGACAATGCCCTTACGGGCGGCCTACGCCACTACCTAAACCGAAACAGCGTGTGCCGCGGCGGTGAATCGGTTCCTCCCTCGGCTGTCTCCTCAATCACCGGCCGACGCGCCCGATCCTGGCCGTCCATCACACCCAAATCCCCATTCCATCCTCCCGTCGACGAGGGTTTAGGCGCGGCGAGGCTAGGCCACCACCGGCAACCGCATCTGGCACCCAAAACCCCAGGGCTTCCCTCTCCGCCCCGGCGCGCGGCCATGGTGTCGCAGCACGGCATCCTCCTCGCCGTCGGCATCATCTCCGACCACTTCGGCCCCCTCGTATCCGTAAGCCCGCCTCCGTTTCCTCCTCCCCCTCTCCTCCCCGTCGTTCGCCGCACGCTCGCCGGGCGACCGCGCGCGAATGCGATGACCTAACGCCCATCCTCCCGATTCCTTTCTCGCAGAAGGTGTGCGGCTGCCTCCTGCGCCACGGCACGCTGTCGCTGCAGGAGATCGTCCGCCGCCTCAAGCTCTCGCCGGGGCAGGTGAAGAACTCCCTCCTCATCCTCATCCAGCACAACTGCGTCCAGGCCTACTCGACCCCCAGAGGCAAGCCCGCCCGCGGAATCCTTGCTTGTAGCATCTGATTTGGTGCGCTGCCAGACTTTGACGCCACAATTGGGGTCCTTGCAGTTGCAGGGAGGGACGATAAGACGGTGACACTTTACTTGGCCATCTTCGACAATGTCCTGCACCGGCTGCGCTTCTCAAAGTTCCTTTCTGTTGTCCGTGCTGATATTCCAGAGGTAGTTTACATGAGTTTGGTTGTAGTTATCTTGTTTATGCTGTTACATTTTAAAATATTTGATCAATTTGGAGTCAGTTGCCACATTTCTCCAACTGCTGAAATTGTGAGAGGGTGGTGAATGTGGTTGTTTGTTAGATTCATCTTCACCTTGGTTAATGTTCCAGAGTAGTGGTATGGGCCACTGGGCCAGTTGAGTTTTAGAGGTACATTCAAGTTTATGACACACTAAACAAGTAGCTAATGCCTTTCTATATGGTGTTTGTTATTCGGCATGATCAAGCTAGCAGTGCTGAACATATTCTTCTCACTCCTTCAAATGGCACACGGTCCATCTTGTTTGCACTGCTAAACCTTTTTTTCCTGGGATGTGGAATATTCCATTTCATGCCCAGTGTTGTTATCTGTACCCTAAGCCTGTTGTCATGAGTTATGGCAACTGGTAGAAAGCATGTCGGTTACCATATACAGGTTCAATTTGATTGTTAAACCTTGGAAAATGCAACCTATAATGCCCATCCTAAATGTTTGATTTAATTTATGCTCTTTTGAAATTTGTTAACTATGCTAGCAGCTATCGGTTCATGACAGTTGAAAAGAGAAATAATGGACATGGTCTTAACATGCAACTGCACTTTAGCAGATGTTCTACTTCTGCCACTGAAATGTCTTTCATTCATTTAGTTATCTATCGGAAAGAATAATATGTGGTTACTTTAGATCCTTCATATTTTAGTCATTGTTGACCAACGATGATGTTATGTAACTTGCAGTCAGAAGCTCTTCTCGAAGGATTACTTCAGAATGGTAGGCTAACATTTGACCAACTTGTGGGGCGAACACTTGCTAAAATAGCAGGTATGTTTCTTGTTGAAGTGGTTGTGTGACCATTCTTTTCTTGTTCCATGGTAATGTTTGCTTTCTTGTTGTCTGAACTTTGACCTTTTTCAGTGGCTATGACTTTTCTTTTCAAGTTTATTCCTCCCATTAATGGGTCAGCACTTGTTTCAGGAAGCCCCCAACCGACAAGGGAAGAAATACGAATGAACTTCAACAAACTTGTATGTGCACATTATGTGGAACGTTGCCCAAAACCAGAACCTTTTTTTGATCCACTTATAGATGAACAACCTACATCCACAAGGAAACGGGCTCCTAAAGTAAGTAGCTTTTATCCCTTATTGGCCATTATGTGTGTTAATTTGTTGTCTCTGGAATTTTGGACATATTCTACCCTAATATTCTATAATGATTCATACCCCTTTCGTTTTACAATAATATTCTGTTTTGTTGGAACTTGTTGTTTGAGTAAGTTCATTGAGGAAAGCAAGAGTGTAGTCAATTGAGTGGCCCTGTTTTATTATTCTAATAGAGAAGGCATTTGATAGCGGCATACATGATCTGATACCATATAATGTCTTTGATTTGGTGCCTTCTTTGTTTGTGCTCATTGTTGGCTTGGACATGTATTGCAGAATACTTTTTTATTTAAAAAAATGCATCTGTAGTGAGTGAAGGGATTGATAATTGACTAGCCCCACGCATAGCCAAAGACATTTTTGTTAGATCACTGGTTAAGGAGTGTCACGGCTGACAGTAGATGAGAGCAGGGATAAAAGGAAATAGCATACCATTTCCCCCAGACGGTATGCAGTTGCACATCTTGTTTTGATTCTGGGCTGTCATGAAAACATGTCTTGCCCTCAACTACATTTGTCATGTTAAACTGTTTTTTTTCCTTTTCCCCATAATACCACGGTACTCATCCTGTTTTATGTTATATACATGATGATTCGCTGGGTGAGCTAACAAATGTATCTTATGGACAGACTGTTGAGACGGTTCTTTCACTTGAGCAGAAAGTTGTCCGTACTGCTGTTCCATCTGATGCTGAAAGATTTTCTGAGATCCCATACTTCATGGAAGGGTCATTGAACGCAAATAATGACCATAATGTTGTTGCTGGTGATAAGGTATGATGCTCTGTTCAGTTATAGTTATCACATGCGGTGGCTTCATGCATAGAAAACAAAATGTCTATGCTGATCCTGTTTCTGCCTTCATTTTGTAAATTAAACTACGAAAAGCAACATGATATATGGGGATAGAAGACTTGAGAGATTTCATCGTTGGCCAAAGTTCTTTTGCATTTTTTATCTTGTTTGTCCCAGATACCTTCTTCTTTAATATAATGATACACAGCTCTCCTACCTTCTTTAATGTCCTAGATAACATGTTGAGGGGTATAGATTTACTTATTATTTTGTTAATGAAAGCTTAGATTGACTGGCCCGCACATTTGTACTGCATGGTCTAGAGGATATTTGGACCTGTGAAATGTTAAAACTGAATTTGACTTAAATATGGATCCAAATGAGTGTTGTCTTTGTAATCCAAACCCCTTTCTAGTTTTTTTAGCTTAAACATTTTCTGGTGTAGATTTACTTATTTAGTTCGACTGAGGGTTTGCTAAATTAAGTTTTTGGTGCAGATAAACACATTTAATTGTGTGTATGTAGTTGTAATTAGAACCAATCAAATTTTCGTGAGATTTTTCCATTTTTTTTTGTGACTTGCAATATTTTTCCTTCCTTGAGATATTTCAAGCAGAAATCATCATTGTGATCCACTTACTTGAGGACTATCTGTAACCTTTTCTTTGTTATAATTTATATCAATTTCTTTTTTATGAAAGCTTTAAAACATGCATCATTGGCATTCGTTATATAATATTAGACTGTTTGAAAATATGAATAATATATGCTGCTCTGATCTGCTAATTATCTTAATCATTTTTTCTCAGAGGAAACATGAAGCCCTAGAAGTAGATGAAGAGGATTCAATAATTGCAGAAAATGAAGTACTTTGGCGAGCAAATTCTGAAAAGTTCATATTTTGTTTAAAGAAGAAGGTGAGTACTCGGTTTTTTCTTGAACATTCTTATGTACTTGTGACACTAATGTATATAGCATATTTATCTAGATGCATGTATTTATGCTTTTTCCCATGTGCATTCGCGCTTCCATACTTTTTCATGTCTGTAATGGGACTTCTTGAAGCAGAATCATATTCTAGCTAAATGCAAGAAAAATTATTCTAATTTATGTACTTTTTGTGAACTAATATATTGTATATAATACCATCGCAATACAACTTTTTATCAGGAACAATAGGGGCCTAATCTTCTGGAAAATATATAATTATAAATATTAAGAACATAATGAAACTACAGAAAAAAAATGTTCGAGGAAAAAAAGAGTTCGAGAAGAAAAATGTCTGCGATGCCAAAATAAAAAATCATATATATAATTACATATCAGAGTTCCTCTACGGGGAGAACCCTTTAGACAGGTTACTCCTGGCCCATTAAGTCTTAAGCTGTACACCAACGGACCAACCAAGCTATTGCTCGGTTCTCTCTATAAAGACATCTCACAGAAGCTTATTATCTGTGGCACTCAGTTGAGTGTATATGTACTATGCATCTTGCTTTCCTTGTTTAAAAGTTAAATTGAAGGAGAAATTAATAATATGTTTCTGGTTTATAAAAAAAATTGTCTGAACTGCTCCACCCCAAAATAGAAAACTATTAGCTTCACATTTTTTATATAATATTTATCTATACATGCATGGGGACAGAGAAAGAACAAAGATATTAAGATGGCATTTGTTATATGTTTATTTGTCTATGCATGCTCAGTGCAGCTGAGAGAAGCATGACCTTGAACTGTGCCATTGCCCACTGCTTATTCTTTCTTGTACTGAAGTTCTGTGCAGAGCGAAAGAAAACAAAGCTGAAGCTTGGTACACTTGCTATATGGGAATCATTTTTTGAGGCCAATGTAATGACCAACGACAACAAGACTGGTACCATCCAATATCTTGCTTAAATGCTCCCAATACTAGACCCTGAGATATCGGAGTGGTGCTTTTACATTACCAGGAGCCGAGCCTTGCTCAGTTCATTGATGGTGTGGATACACCCAAACCGCCTAAGTTTGATCCTTGTCAAGGCAAATTTGAGTGCCTATTTTGTATAAAAGCCACATGGTTGGTCTAGTTTTTGTTTTTTTACTAGCTTTCCTGTATATTTACTGAAGGTAGACTATTTTTAACATATACCTCTGTTCTGAAGGTGCGTTAGTTTGTGTCTTGCCTCGTAGTGCTGACTTCAGAGCTATCCGGCCAAAAAAAACTTGCTGTGTCTCCACAGCTTCAAGCTCGAAGAATTCTTCGAGCTAGGTATTCCTAACCTCAAAAATTCGTGGGGCTGGAGCTGTGTGTACACAGCATGTGTTTTAATGAGTCATTTTAGCTTACAACCCCCAAATCTGACATGGAGCAAGCTGGGGCTTAGTTAAAATATAAGAGTTCATGAAGAGATAGTTGTTCATTAAGATGATAATTTTGAACCTATTATCTGCAAGGGTTTTCTATGAACAAGATACTTGGAGCATTCCATTTAGCATGCCTGATATTGTTAATTCAGTACAATGTTCTTCAGAAGCAGTACTTGCAGAATGTCTGAGATATGTGGTAAACGGTTCACTTATGCACCGTGGCACTTCACTGAAATTAGATGGATTTAGTTAAGAGTGCCTTTTACTACATCTACATACATGATCTTTTTTGGTTTCCAAACTAAATATTTTGGAAGCTATTGATGGTCAAAGTATCAGAAGTGTCAAGTATTTGTCATCGCTGAAGTATTTAGTAATGAATTTCCGATTTTTGCAGTGACATCACCATTAAATGGAATTTTGGAGAGAGTAGGACACAAGGAAGGAGGCGCATCAATGACATTGGATCAGATAATAAGCGTGTTGAATGATCTAGAGTGCATTTCTACCACTAGGGATCCAGAACAATACACATTCGGTAAGAGTTATACTATTATGCATAAGTTTCTTTCATTCATTTCATATAAAATATGTATGGTACATGAAGTGGAGACTGGACTGTTGTATGTATCATAAACCAAATATTGTACACCAAATATTCATCATTGCCTGGTTATCTGATCTGATGTGAATTTTGTATAATTATTTGGTACATACAACCTTAATTCTGCTCTCAAAATTAAATAGCTTCTGAGGTTGCGGATCCTATCATGGTGGTTGTGACTTACTATGTTATTTCCTATGTAGCCTTTCTTGATATGACAAGCTATTTGTGAAGACTTTTGCATGACAGTTTGTAATGTCTTTGTAGATTTGAACAAAATGGTCGAGACATGTCGAAATGACGAGGTACATAAATGCTTTACTGTTTCATCTCTTATTATTTAGGGTTATGCAAATATCCTTAAATCAGATCCATATTGTTTCCTTTTCTTTCTGGATATAGATAGAGTCTCTTGTGAAAAAGAAACACGGGCAAGAAGCTTATACTATTTTTAGGCTATTGCTGAAACAAGGCGGTCCAGTTGAGACCGATGAGGTAAGTAATATTTTATGCAGAGGCAGTTCTACTGTTTTCTATGTTTTCAGTTGCACTCCATGCATCGATTATGCATTGATCTTCGTTACACTGGTGTATTCTGCTTTTTTATTTTCAACTAGACAACATGGTTTCCTGTTTTCCCGTTACAAACTTGATTGCATAATACTGGACTTCCATCGAAATTTGCAGATTACTGACAGGACAATTCTAGACAAGCAGGTTGTTCATGAAACTTTATATAAACTTTGGAAGGATGAATACATAGATACAGAGGTTTGTTGCATAAACTCTACACATATAGCATTTGTTGCTTGGTTAAGCTTTGTCTACTCCCATCCTTTTTACAATATTTCTGTCCCATTACTTTGAAGTTGCTGCTTAATATCAGTTACTTGTTGCAATGTTTTCACGCTCTACCCCTACTTTAATGATGTGAAAGAGGTTAGATGGTTTAGCGTATCAATTGGGCATGCTTGGACATTTATCGCCAACCTTTGCAAATGGTGCTTGTGAATAAATATTGTGAAATAGATTTGAGTATTTTGGAGTGAGAGAATCTTACAGACTATTTTGTCTTCCAAATTTATTGAACAGCGGTGTACTTATACTTTGATGGATGTTACCAGACAGGCTACATTATCATCTTTAGAAATTTGGTATGATATGCTGTGTTACTTCAGGGAATGGGTTTAGTGCCCTATACATATGCACCCCATAACTACACTAGACGTTGTGCATTGGAGTTTTTTGCTGCACCTTATCCCTATTAAACGTTTAAATTTCTACATGGTGTAGAATATGTTCCAGATATGTAGTATGTTAGTCGGAGGAGGCTAGGTTAGCTGAAAGATGGCTAGAGATCTAAGGACACGGAGTGACCCTTTGTTTCAGGGTCATAAGGGGTAGAAAAAATGCCTTGAGCCAGGGTCCAACAACCATATCTTTTAACAGTATGGTTGACGGAGGAGGCTAGGTTAGCTGAAGGATGGCCAGGGTTCTAAGGACACGAGGGGACCCTGGTTTTTCAGGGTCAGAAGGGGTAGAGAAAATGTCTTGAGCCAGGGTCCAACAACCAAGTTCTGAATATTGCAAGTTTTTAAGACCTAGAAATCATAGAACTTCCATCCAAAAGTCCTGCAATAGCATTGTTGGAATTCAAGGTGTTCTGCTAGCAACTAAATTTGGCTAATCAATGAGCTAAATATAAAAGTTATTTTTGCCCAACTTCTTCCACCCGAAAGTTCCACAATAGCATAGTTGGAATTGAATGCATTTTGCTAGCAACTATAGCTAATCAATAAGCTAAATGCAAATAATTTGTGTGGGAGTTATTTTGCCCAATTGCCTATTCCTAAAACTGAGGGCTAGAATTGGAAAATGCCAGTGGCTTCACAACTCGAGGATCTTTGCTTTGATGAGTGGTGGGCAAGGGTTGGTTCTAGCGTGGATAGGCAGGTTAGAAAAGGTCTCGATCCCATCGTAATTTTGGGGACCTGGTTCGTTTGGAACCACCGCAATTGCGGTGTGTTTGATGGGTTGCCGCCTGATCTTATGGAGGTTTAATCGTCCATAAGGGAGGAGCTTCACTTATGGGGTTTGGTTGGGGCTTGAGGAGTTTCTCATCTTCTCGCCCTGTTGCCAGTGAATGACTAAGAGTAGATAGTTCATATGGCCAAGTTTAGGTCAGGTCCGGCTAACGCAAGAATAAGTAATAGAGAGTAAGTGTGATGGTTTTTTCAGGTTTCTTATAAACCTGTGTAATTATGTTGGGCATGATTTTTAAGGCGACGCCTAGGCGTCCAGGCTGGGCGTCGGGGCCGCCTAACCATTCTTGTCTGCCTTGGCGTGCTAGGTCGCCGGAGAGAGGGAGGGAGGAGGCTGGGACGTTGGCCGCCGGCAGGGATGGCTTGTGGAGGTGGCGGGCAGGAGAGGGCGGCGGCAGAGGAGGAGGCAGGAGAGGGCGGCGGCAGAGGAGGAGGCAGGAGAGGGCGGCGGCAGAGGAGGAGGCAGGAGAGGGCGGCGGCAGAGGAGGAGGCAGGAGAGGGCGGCGGCAGAGGAGGAGGCAGGAGAGGGCGGCGGCAGAGGATGGAGAGGCGGGCGGAAGAGCAGGAGGCGCGGCGACGCCGTGGTCGGGACTCGGGAGATGCGAATGAATGGTGGGGGGAGCGGATAAGGCTGGGACTGGAGGGATAGGGTAGGGAGGGAAGTTGGGCTGGCCTGGGTTGGGCTGGTTTGATGGGCCTTTTCCATTCTTAGGCCCACTAGTCCCTTCTTTTTCTTTTTTTTTACAGGTATATGTATGTGTATGTCTAGGTATATTAGGTAGTATTATATTATGCATATAAGGCGTCGCCTCGCCTCGCGCCTTAAGCGCCTAGGCGTCCGGGCGGTGGCGTGTCGCCTCGCCTTACCGCTTTAAAAACCATGATGTTGGGTGTCTATACCCTTTCGTCTTCTTAATATATTGATACGCATGTCCGAGAAAAAAAATTGCTTCACTGTTGTTTTATGCTTTTGTTTGCTTTTAATGATTTATAGGATTACAAAGTAATTATTCCTTCTGCAAACATGTTAGCCTTATCATCGGTACTTAGTCCTTGTCAAATACGATACCATTTTATGGCAAGTCCAGTTTTTATTTTCCTGGAGCAAAAATTTCAGAACATTCAGACCTGATTGATAGACTAAGCATATCATGTATTCAGCAGCGAAGACAATACCTGAACTGTTACACGTACCATAGTAGAGTAGTAGTGAGTTAAACATTTGTAAGCATACTGTTCCGTACTTATTTAGACGCAACAAAAGGACTCCTGTTGACAATATTAGTAATTTATTTTTGCAGAGAGTCCCTTCTGCAGCATCAGGAACAGGAAACACACAATTTTTTGTTTGGAGAGTGAAAAATACATATCGGGAACACTACATTGATGATCTTTATCATGCTGCTTTAAACTTGCGCCAGATGGTCAATTACATGGCTGAACTTCTTCTGGAGGTTAGTTATTAACCATCTTCCGCAATTTCAATAATTCCTTGTAGTAACTTGCTATGCTTGAAGCTGTGGTCTTCAATCTAGAGTAAATTGCAATGCATGTTTCTAGGCTTGCATCGCATGTTTGTGTCACTCGGATCCCTAAACATGAGAAATTTGTGTTTAGATCCTGACTTTATAAGTGGGTTAACGAAGGTCAAGGTTTTAGTTAGAATATGATAATTGCAGATTATATAGTACCTTAAATAATCTGAATTGTTGAAGATTATAATTGCAGAAATCATACATTGGAGCTTATCTTTGGTGTTAAGATAAATTGCATGTGTTGATCAGCAGAATTTGAATTTTAACAAATATAAAGTAGAGTGTACAACTTCATGATTTCATGCGAACTAAATATTGCTTTGACCATAGTGAGGTGATTGCAAGTGTGGAGCAGGAAAATTAGCACTTAAGTAGCCCTTTAAGTCAGTTCAGAATTAATCCTTTCCTGTCATATAGGAACAGAATTGTTAAAAAAAACTTTTCTGGCTAATAATGTATTGACTGAACGTAGAAATTGGATGCACAATTTTTTCAACGGGAAAGTGCCATTTAAAATTCAGGCATAGCATGGAATATTGTCAATTTACTACTTCCTCCGTTCCAAAATGTTTTAGTTTCGTCCCAAGTCAATTGACCAATTTTATAGAAGGAAAAATGTATTAACATCTACAGTACCAACTAAATGTATTAGACATATTTCATGATAAATATATTTGAAAGTGACATTTTTTTAAAGTTAGATAAGCTCGACTTAGGACAAAACTGAATTGTCTGACATTTTGGAACGGAGGAAATACCACTGTTCTTTCAGACCGTGCAAAGTTTGGCTTGTCTTATTTTCATGTTCCCATTGTGTAGCCGACAACAAAAAAGGTTCATGTGAGACATCAAGACGCGTTATTGAAACTCATAATCAATGTATTATAGATTGCTTTTGATTCAAAGTCAAGCACCAGACAATCGTACTTTAAGAGTTGCAATAGTACTGCTGTGTGTGAATCTGAACCTCATACATTGCTTAAAAATCATGTATTTCAGGGTACAAAGGATGAAACCAAACTTCGGAACCGAAAGAACATTCTGATCCTAGCTCTCACTAGACATGACGAGTCCCTCATGCTGTTCCATGATTTTTGAGAGCGCAGAACAGATGCTGGTATTTCATATTAACATGCCATACTATGTGAACTTGGGATAACAGGATATCACAGCTTACCTTTCTGCAGATGTCGTTTCCACTTTTTTAATCGTTTGATCGATGTTAGATACAGTAGTAATGTAGTATTTACCATAAGTTGGGAGCTGTGTTCGGTCTTTCATATTATACGAATGCATCAGAATGGTGTGATTTTGGTAATAGCGGCGTGTCATTTGTTTTCTCATAGGTGATTTTTGTCAGTTCAGGATTGCGTTTACCACACTGCAAAGCCGCTGGCAATGCAAATTCATTTGAGTTAACAAAACTGTTTGTGTAGTTTGGATGAAGATGAATGGATGCGGTTCATGGTTGTGCTCCTCGGGCCTCGGTGTTAAAGAGGTTTATTCAGTTTTGGTTAAAACCGGAAACTTTTGTTAGGTTGGCGTGCTTTTTCCCAATTATTGGCTGACTGGACCCTCCGTGTTCTCGAAACAGTGTCACGCATTCACGCACGTTAGATAGCACAAATTTGATATGCACCGACCTTTTGTTTACGATTTTTCCTTGGGTTCACTGCGCAATAGCCATGCATGATGTCAAATGATCAGCGAAAAGCAGTCGCTGACCAAATCCTGCTCTTACCGGCCTGTCACCGATGATTGCAAGTGGATAATCAAGTTGCCAGGGCACGGATATTGCGCCACTTGGAGCGGCCATCATCGTTATCGTCTGAACTGAGGTCGCAACCGCGTGGGCATGCATGTAAGGTCTAGACCATGGACTTCTGCGAGACGTGCACTACCGTATCACGTCCATGTGCGTACCAGCACTTCCAGCTAGGATACACTGCCGCGTCAGGTCAACTGCAATAGCTGGAGCCAAATACGTAGCCAACTACCGAAGCTACGATCATATCATCCATCCGCTCTGTCTGTTCCATGCGAGGGAATGTTCGGCGACGTACCACATGAGGATGAAAAGAAGGCTGTGCACCAGGTCAGAAGTGTTCCGCGTACAAGACAAATACCGTACGTACGTACTTGCATCCATGATTGTATCTGCGCGCCAATCCAGCATGCGTATGCGTATCTACACGATGGGAAGCAGCTGTCGAGATGGCCTTTATTTTCGCCAAATAGACGTAGTGATGTGGTGCATCATGCGTGTCTGCTGGATTGAGCGGACGGCGCATATGCGTTTATAAACTTTTAAGTACTGTTGGTGCTTCCAAGTGGTTTCTGAAAACCAGAAGCTGAACTTGCCTTTTCTTTGTACATCACCATTTGTCTGTGTATTGCTGGTAACTCATCATTTCGTAGTGATCCATCCACTATTGCGTCACAGCAAGGCTTTTTCAAGCGTGAATTTCCTGTTTCGAGGCAAAAACGTCACGTTTTCTGACGCGGGAAATCCGGAGTGGGTGAAGTGGTATGCAGTTGTAAAAATCTCTCTGAACATTTACGTGTCTTCGGTGGCTGGCACTTTGGCAGAGCTTGATGTCTCTTGTAGTGAAGGCTCCACAGTCCACACCCCCACTGCTGGCGGAACGGCGACGAGCCTGTGTGCGCCTGCTGCTGCTGAGACAACTTGCTATACATTGCAGTACAAGCAATCCATGCATCATGCATGCTCTGCCTGCCTTCCCAAGAAAAGGTAAAGCAATACCAGTCAGCTTCAGGCTTCAGCATATCAGCTGGGATTGGGAAGCTTGGATTTCTATAGTAAGGATTACCATGTAACCCTGTCACCTACCAGGCTACCATGATATACTGAACTATATACTGATCACCGCAGAGGCAGACATGCATCCTCCTGTGACGACTAATCTACGAGTACCAGCCTACGGTCCTACGCATACGAGAAAAATAGAGGTCACGGATTCCTTTTGATTGGATGCAAAGCAGAACAGACACCAGTTACGCATGATTGGAAGGCCCTTGACCTGTGCAGCGTCCCTAACGTATTCTACTGCCACGGTTGGCGTAGCACCAAGCACACATGTGGTGGTGTTACCCTGTCCGTGCGTGCCCCTGACGAACTCCAGTCAATGGATGGTGAGCTGGAGCCCAAGGCGGCAATGGCCACCACCCTCTCCTGCCGATCCCGGCCTGGGCTCGTGCACAGTACAGCCATGTGACGTGACAGCATATTTGCCTGGGCATGTGGGCTTGCTCCTTCCGCCGCGCTCTCATCTCAACCCCATCACCACCAGCAGTCGCGGACAAATTCCCAGCCGCCCTGCGACGTCGCTTTTGTATCATGTCCGACCGGCCGGGGCATATAATCCCGCGTGGAAGTGGGATTCGGAAGCCGCCTACAAGAACTCATGTTACTCCTCCCGCGGCCTCCTCTCCTTCCTCTAGCACGGAATGGAATACAGTTGTTGGCCAGAAACGGAATTGCGCATTTGCTTAGTGCAGCAGATAGGGGGGAAAGGTTTAGGTCCCGTTTGGATGTACCTATTGAAGTCTGGAATTCGGAATTGATATTGGGTGTCTTCAATATCTGCAGTTTGGGTATCCTTAGTATTGAAATTGGAAATTTCCTTCAATACCAAGCGGTATTGGGCCTTCAGCCGCACTCCCTCCTTCAATTCGGACCCCTCACCCTCTGTATTCATCAGCATTGCCTCTCCCTCTCCTACCCCCACCGCGGACCTTCTGGACGCGGGCGACATCTCTCCTTCCTCGGCGAGGTGACGGCAGCGCGACCCCTCCCCCTCAACTCCGGCAGCGGGCTCCTCCCTTTCAACTCCGGCGCCCACCTCCCCTACAACTCCAGCCGCGGCCCCCCTCCCCTTGTAGGATCTACGATTACTGATTAGAGAGAGGTGAATAGGCGGTTTCAAACTTCAGTCACAACACTAGAGAAATTTAATTAAAACCACAAGGTGAATTAAATCTCTAGCTATTCTAAGCCTATATTGAGGGGTTTACAACCTAGGATGACAAGCAACAATTCAAGTTCTAGGTAAATAACTTGCACAAAGTAAATTGCTCAAAATAAAGACAATGATCAAACCACAAATAAGAGACACAAATTTATCCCGTGGTATCGATGACTTGCCGGTCACCCCTAGTCCACGTTGAGATGGATTCAACGTTCAACTGCTTCTCTATCAAGACTCTCTTCATCTTTAAGCCGGTTAGAACCAATGAACCGTTCCAAATCTCGATTTCACTAAAGTTGCTCTTCACCACTCCGGCGAGGTGAGCACAAAGACCTCTCACACCAATCTTCCACGGCAACTTCACAATCTTCTTGAAGTGCTCGATGAAATCACGAGCTCCAAGCCGTCTAGGAGGCAGCAACCTCTAAGAGTAACAAATCAACCACGAACTCAATGAAATCCTAGTGCCACAATGATCAAATCCTTGATGCAATGCATTAGAAACTCTCAATCTCACAAGAAATGCGATCTCAAAACAAGTGAGTGAGAGAGAGGAGAACAAGAGCTCTAAAATAAGTATCAAGCTTTCAAAGTGGCTGAGAGACCCTCCATGCTCGCGGGGTGAAAGTATATATAGCCCTCTCCTCAAACTAGCCGTTATGTGCAAATCCCGTTCAAAAACGTGCACCGCGGACTGTACGTCTGACAGTCTCGGACCGTCCGCGTTCAAATTACAACGGCTATAACGCGCAGTCAAACGTGTGTCAGAAGTGACCGTTGAGGTCCGGCGGACCGTCCGCCAAGACCCCGCGGACCGTCCGCGAGCACCACGGACCGTCCGCCAGGCAAGGCCGGACGGTCTTCCCCTCTGGAACCCCGGGAAACGTCTCTGTGTGATTTAATTCGGACCGTCCGCGA
>OAMR01000176.1:2099465-2114523 GCA_900205405.1 Echinochloa crus-galli
GTTTGTTGGATTGACCTTGTCACATCCAAGCTATTCATCTCATGATATTGTAACTTGTTGAATAGCTCCATGGGCACCATTGTCTTGAACTTGTCACTTTCTCTAATCAGTGTGGCAAGCATTGGGTTTCAACATTGGTGTTCTTGAACTCCGTCCCATTGTCACTTCTTATATGCTAGAAGAGATATGACATAAAGATGATTTTGCAAGATGAGATTTGATTGAAGATTTTGAGAGAGCTTGCTTATGAACTAGTAAGACACTTGTCCCAAAGTTGATCAGCAACAAACAATCAACAAATTAACCATGATCAACTTGAGACAAGATGTGATCCAACGATCACAAGATCAAATATTTTGAAATACTCACACAAAACTAAGATAAAACAATTTTTCTCCTAGTCTAGGCATATGCTCAGCCCGCTTCTCTCGCTCATGGGATCTCTTAACTTCATGCTTGCACATGTTGAAGCAAGAGAACATGCCTTGGAGCAGAAAATCTATTTTGCTCTTCTTGCCTTGGGGAGTAAAGGAGGGGCCACTAGAAGGAGCTGGAGCAGCTGATGGAGGAGCTTGGGAAGAAGAAGCACCTTGAGATGATGGAGTTGGAGCACCTTGATAAGCTTTGGACTTAATTTTCAGGAGCTGTGAAATTTTGCCCTGAGGAGATTTGTATGCAGGATGGAGCTTATCAGACAAGATGTTTACCCCAGACACATGCTTGATCATGTGGAAGATGTATGGGGCATAGTGGCAGCCACTGGAAGCATCATATGAGCAGTAAATAATTTCATTCCAAATGAAATTAAAAACCTTGAACTTGGGCTTCCCGGGGGCCATTTGAAACAGCAAGTTTTTGGCCCTCTTGGAGATATTGTCAGCATCTCCTGCTCTTGGATACAAGGTCCCTCTAAGAAGTTGATTCAGCAACTTATAGTATGGAGAGAGACCCTTGTACGAGTGAGAAAAACTCCAGGTAAGTTCCGGGGGCCGGATCTTCCGACAGAGTGTCGGATCTTCCGACAGACCCCGGAACATCCGACTCAGAGAGAAACCAAGACAGAGCCAGCCGGAACTTCCGGTCGGATCTTCCGGCCTCGGGTCGGAACTTGAGACAGGAGTGATCTTTCTCCCCACACTCATAGCATCTTCGTTGAGAGAAGCTCTTCTTTTCACCTCTTGCCTTCATGAATCTCTTGAAGTTTCTAACCATCATAGCGGTTTCTTCATCGGTGCTTTCATGGTCGTTTGAATCCTCACTTTTCTTGGAAGTTTAGGTCTTCTCATTTGACTCAACTCTCATGCTTGGTTCGGCCTTGAGAGCTATGGTCTTGACTTCGGTTTGTTGTATTGACCTTGTCACATCCAAGCTATTCATCTCATGATATTGTAACTTGTTGAATAGCTCCATGGGCACCATTGTCTTGAACTTGTCACTTTCTCTAATCATTGTGGCAAGCATTGGGTTCTTTGGTGCGTATGCTCTAAGCAATTTCTTTGTGACCTTGTTCTCGCCCCAATCATTGCTTCCAAGCATTCTAATTTCGGTGACAAGGAGCACTAAGTAAAGCTTTCCCTTAAGTCGACCCGTAAAAGCAATAGAGGAATCCTCCCTTCTTAGGACGCTCACACCCTCATTAGTAAAGAGACAATTGTAGCCTTTCTCACAAAGTTGTGAGACCGACAACAAGTTGTATCCCAAGGAATCAACAAGATAAACATTGGAAAGAGATGAGTCTTGTGAGATAGCTACTTCACCTTGACCTATGACATCACCATGATTATTGTCACCAAATGTAATCTTTTCAATAGGTGTGTCATACTCTTGCAACTTAGCAAACATATTCTTCTCTCCGGTCATATGATTTGAGCAACCGCTATCAAGTAGCATGAAGATCCACCGGAGGAATATGCCTACAAAACAAGTTTAGGCCTTAGTTTTAGGTACCCAAAGGTGGTTGGGTCCTTGAGCGTTAGCTTTGGATATTTTAGGCACCCATACACTCCTCATCATCTTCCTAGTATGAGCACCTATGTACTTCACTACCATCTTCCCATTTTGGTCCCAAGTGACCATGTAGTCAATGGAGTAGTTTGGAGATGGCTTGTGCTCAATAATCTTCTCTTCCTTCTTGCTTTTGATCTTGACATCATGGCTAGATGCTTTGGCCTTTGGCATGGACTCAATGGTGCTTACCACTCCATGAGCCGCATCCATCAACTCACCTAGGTTGGTTCCCTTGGTGAACAATGACACATCATGACCTTGTATCTTCTTTGTGCCATTTGCCTTTCCACCTCGAGTGTATCCAAGCCCATCCTTGATAGTACCATATCTACCGGCTTTATATGCCGGGTGGGTCTCGAATACACTCTTGCCCTTACCTTGGTCTTGGCCAATGGCTTTGGTCAACTTTTGGATTTGAGCATCTTTAGCCTTGACTTTCTTCTCTAGCTTAGAAATGTTAGTTGCACAAGCATCTAAATCAATTTTATAACATCTTGAGCAACCTTCACTAGTAGAGACACTTGAGTCAAGAGTTGTTTTAGAGTTGTTCTTGGTACTTTCCCAAAGTGAGCTAAAATTGGCTTCTAGATCTTTGTATTTGATCTCTAGGCTTGAATGCCTTTCTTGAAGCTCACTTTTAGCACTCTTTAGGTTAGTTAGAGAGTCATTTGTCAAAGACAATTCCTTTGACATCTTCTCCCGTGAGTCATTGGCATGAGATAACTCACATGCCAACTTCTCAACCTTGAGTTTCTCCTCAACTAGAGCCTCTTCTAAGACAAGGTTTCTCTCCTTCTCAAGGATGAGCAATTCTTCTTGCCTATCAAGAGACTCCTCTCTTTTCTCAATTTTCTCTAGTAGTTTTTTAATGAGTTTATAACCGTCTTTGCCGAACTTTTTTATCATGTTTTTCTCGTGTTCGGCTTCTTCATTATCTAGTTCATTTTCAATATTACTAGATGATGATAGAGTGGATGAGGAAGGTGGTGTGGTGTCAAGTACCTTAGTCCCTTGAGCCATGAGGCACATGGGAGCTTCATCATCACTCTCATCGATGTTGTTGAAGAGTCGTGGAGTTGATGTAGGAGCTTGAATGGCACAAGTGGCCATTCCTTCATCACCGGAGTCATCACTTGATGAATCCCAACCTTCACCAACATGGGCGCTTCCAAACTTCTTCTTGTACTCTCGACTCTTCTCTTTGTATTTCTTGTCCTTGTCATCGTTCTTGTCCTTGGACTTCTTGTTATCTTTGTCATTCTTCTTGCGGGGACAATCGGCAATGTAATGCCCTTTCTCCCCACACTCATAGCATCTTCGTTGAGAGAAGCTCTTCTTTTCACCTCTTGCCTTCATGAATCTCTTGAAGTTTCTAACCATCATAGCGGTTTCTTCATCGGTGCTTTCATGGTCGTTTGAATCCTCACTTTTCTTGGAAGTTGAGGTCGTCTCATTTGACTCAACTCTCATGCTTGGTTCGGCCTTGAGAGCTATGGTCTTGACTTCGGTTTGTTGGATAGACCTTGTCACATCCAAGCTATTCATCTCATGATATTGTAACTTGTTGAATAGCTCCATGGGCACCATTGTCTTGAACTTGTCACTTTCTCTAATCATTGTGGCAAGCATTCTGAGACTGCGTCGGATCATCCGACGTCTGACAGTTTTCAGAGCAATTTTGCAGAAATTTTTACAGGGCCTATTCACCCCCCTCTAGGCCTAGTGTTGGTCCTTTCCTTCTTCCCAAGCTCCTCCATCTGGTGGTCCAACTTGCTCATTTTTCCTTTGGGAGCAAATGAGGGGCCACTAGAGGAAGTTGGACCACCAGATGGAGGAGCTTGGGAAGAAGAAGCACCTCTAGATGATGGAGTTGGAGCACCATGATAAGGCTTAGACTTGATCTTCAAAAGTTGAGAAATCTTGCCTTGAGGGGATTTATAAGCTGGATGGATCTTGTCACGGATGATCCGACACAGTCTCGGATCTTTCGACCCCCGGAAGATCCGACACTGTGTATGATCTTCCGACGGGATAAAAACTTTACTTCGTAATTTGAGTTCTAGTACACTTTTTAAAGATTCTATTTGAATAGAAGTGTGACAATAAGTGTATAGAGCCTTCTAGATATGATCAATGCAATAGAATAACAACAAGCAAGTAGATCGGATCGAATCAACAAATCCAACAATAAAACACATGAGCACAAGGAGACAATGGATTTACTTCTGAAGTTCACTCCACAAAGGAGCTACGTCTCCGTTGAGATGCTCACAAAGAGCCGGGCTGTCACACTAGCCCCAAGTCTCCCTCAATCAACCACAAAGGAGAATTGAGTTACTTACTAATGATTCTCACAAAGAGAGGGGTGATACAAACGTTCCGGTGCTCAAACCACAAAGGTATGGGAGCTACCGGCGACGCCTAACCGTCTAGGAGCAAGGCTCCAAGAGTAACAAACGTGAATCGACGAATCAAAGTTGCTTCAAGTGCTTCAAGAGATGAACAAGTGGAAGCTCACGAAATGCTTTTGTTTCACACCTCAAATCTTCTCCCACACTCAAACCCTAGGTGAATCCTTGTAAGAATCGAGCTTTGAGAAGGAGTAGAGGGATGGATTGAAAGCTCAAGAGGTGTGTTGGGTCGAGTAAGTCAGCCGCAAATGAATGAAGGGGGCGAGGGGTATTTATACCAACCCCCCAAAATATGACCGTTATGTGCTCTGCCAAGGGGTACCGGATCTTCCGACACTTGGTCGGATCTTCCGGCAAGTGACAGAACAGTGTTAGAAAACCCCAGAGAAATTTCCAGGAGCCGGATCTTCCGACATAGGGTCGGATCTTCCGGGGTACCCCAGAACTTCCGGCCCAGAATAATCCAAGATAGAGCCGGCCGGAACTTCTAGCCGGAACTTCCGGCCTAGGGCCGGAACATGTACTCAGGACACTCGAGAGGCTAAAAAACGACCAAGTCATGGAAGTTCCGATGCTACGACCAGAACTTCCGGCCCAGAAAAACTCGAGACCGAGCCGCCCGGAACCTCCTAGCCGGATCTTCCGGCCAAAGTTCCGGCCCGGCAGAAAGGTTGTGAAAGAGGGTTTTTATGTCTCTCAAGTGAATTTTCATCTCAAGCATAGCACTTTGACAACTAGGATTTATCGAATACGTCCCCCTTGATAGTACGATGGTCCTATACTCAATTTCAACCCGAAAACCAAATTTAAATCTTCAATCGAATCCTCCACCATACAAATAAGAATTAGGTACCTTCCTTTCACATTTCTTATCTTTTCTTTTCATTTTATTCCTGCACACTCATACAAAGTATTATATCCAAATTTTCATTATCATTAATCACCAAAATTGATTAAGTGACTAGATGCACTTACGCTTGGGGCGGGGAAGATGACGACGACGCGGCGGCACATCGGGAACAAGCTCGGCGGGGCGCTCACCGGCCAAGGGCAGGCCGTGCTGGCGTCCCGAACGCCCCCACAGTCCCGTGGCGGGGCAGAGATGCTGCTGCTGCGCGAAAGGAAGAGCGCAAGTCCCGAGGCGCGCCCCGTGACGTGACGAGCAAGCACTAGCAGCGGCGCCCATCCGCATCTGCTCTCTCGACTGCCTGGTGCCTGCCGGGTGACATCCACTCCCGCCAGCCGGCATCCGTAGCGATGGCTCCGCTCGGAAGGCGCGCGTGCGCCCCGGCAGCCTGGGTCGGGTCACTCTGGCTCTCGCGCGGCACATGGCCACCCAGTTGCCCCCGGACCCGCGCCTCCCGGCCACGCCGCGACGGGGCGAGGCGGGGCGCGACGCGATTACGCGAGAGCTCGCTCCATCCATCTTCTCGCGACCGACCGACCGACCGTGTGGCATGTAGCTACCCGTCCCGTCGCGTGCCCGTACGTACACGATGTATCGCGAACCAGCACCCCGCCGGCGCCGGGTACCGTCGCCCCTCGCCCCTCGGCCTTCGGGGGTTGGTCGTTGGTCTCGCTCCGACTCCGATAATAAACAGCCGCGCGCGCCGTCGGGGCCTTGGTGGCGACGGACGGGTGATGTGGAGGGAAGAGGCCACGCGCGTTCTGACGTGGGTTGCTGGCTGGAGGGCCCCGGAGCTGGGCGATCCCCCATGTGACCGTGACGAGGACGGCCTTTTTGTCATTAATCGGCACCATCACCACGCTTCATTTCAATAATCCAGCTAAGAACGTACAGTAGTCGTGGCTTCATTTCATACACGCTAATGCCGCATGTCGCTGGCTTCTTCTGTTCCCCACTACTGACTGCGTCGCGTCTGGGTTGACGGCCGGCTCTACCGCATGCTGCGCTTTCTTTTCCTCTCTCTTTCTTCCCTTGGCCCTTGCCTTCCTCCATCTCAAGAGTACTCTAGCTAAGACATTCCGCGCACACTGTCCATAAATGATACGGTAAGGATGATCATGCAGCTCCCCCGGACCCTTCAACATCTCCAATCATTTCGGGTAACGCCCTACAGCATTGATGCTGTCTTGGGATTAAGATCTCCGTAGGGGGACACGGACAGCGGCGATCCATAAACCCCTGAACTTAACTACTCCCTTGGAACCATAACACGGCAGTTGGCTCCCTAGCTCGATGATTGCGCAAATCATACCATGATGCCGATTGTTCGCATGCACCATGCAGTACGCTCGAGTCCGAGAGGATGGTCAACAGTACGTCGTCGATAGCATTGATGGTACCGTACACCGCCGGTACAGACAGAATACCTAAAGAGCATGGAGCGAGACGTGCCAACCATGTCGTCCCGCCCGCCTGCCCTTCCTACAGGCCGGCCAGGCCCTACACACGCACGCACCCGCCCCGAACCAAACGCGTTCGGTTCGATCCGTCGCGTTGACGTGCTCGCGTTGTTATTATAGTTACTCCGTATTAGTTATATAATCACCCATGGGCGGAACCAGCGCCCGGCAAGCCTGGGCAATTGCCCGAGCTCCCCGGCGGCCAGCTTCACACCGGACAGAGGCGAGGAAGCTTGCATGTCTATGTGTGTTTGAGTTTCTTCTTTCTGATACTTGTGTGTTTGAGTTAAGCACTGTACACAATAGAAGAGAGAGCAGGACCGATTAATAGAATAATAATAATAAACGAGCTGGCTCGCGAGCTAAACGAGCCAGCTCGAGCTGGCAAACGAGCCGAGCCGAGCCGCTTCTCTGGCTCGGTTCGTTAACAAGCCGAGCCGAGCTGGCTCATTACCTTAACGAGCCAGCTCAAGCTGGACTGAGCCGAGCCGAGCTGGCTCGTTAGCCAGCCCTAAATAGAAGCAGCTCCAACAATTAGCAGTTAAAATTGATCATGGAAGGAAAAATATCTTAAACTTTGCCCAGGCTCCATTCGATCTCCGGGTCCGCCACTGTAATCACCGCTCCGCACGCAGGTCGGTCGTTACGAGATGAGCCAACGAACAGGCGCTCGGTATTCCTCTGTTCAATCTTCCGCGCGCGAAGCAGGAACTTGACTTTTGCCGGTGATCGATCATTTGGGCCGGGGCTTAGTGCGAAGCATGCATGTGGCTTACGGCGGGCGGGCGCGATGAGCCGCCGCGTTCAGCGCCGGGCATTAGGGGCGGGCACCAACCCAACACGTACACACGCATTATCCAATCCGCGCGCCGCAGGGGATGCTGCTGTACAGCGCACAGGCGTGACATTATCTTCGCGCGCGCCGCCGCCGGCCGCTAGCTGGTCGTCTCTGCATGCGACTGCGACGACGACCAACCCCTCCGGAACATGCATGGCCAACGGCAAAATTCCAAGCCGGCCGGGGTATAATTGTTTGAGCGGGTACGTTGAGGTTCATTCAGGTTATATATCGATCGGAGAGAGCAGACCTAGGACTAGCACGTACACTAGTTTAATAACAGGTGTCCCCTACGTGCTTCCAGTTAGGCCACAGATCCAGAATTTTTACTCCCAAATTTTTACTATAGAAAAAGAAGATTCTCGTCACATTAAAATATCATAACATGCATGGAGTACTAAATATAGATAAAATCAAAAATTAATTACACAGTTTTGTTGTACTCTGCGAGACGAACATTTTGAGCCTAATTAATAAATTTTTGAACAATTTTTCGTACATACAAATGAAATGCTACAGTGGCGCAATGATTACGATGTGACATCATACTCCCAAATTCACCCACCCAAATCCAACATCTAAACACGGCCTTAGGCGGTGTTTAGATGCAGAAAGTGCACGCCCGATTCGGGTCTGCGGGTCTGACGCGCGTCAGCTGGGTACTGTAGCGTTTCGTTTGTATGTGCGAAAAATTATCCAAAAATTTATTAATTAGGCTCAAAATATTCGTCTCGTAGAATACAACAAAACTGTGCAATTAGTTTTTTATTTTATCTATATTTAGTACTCCATACATAATATGACATTTTGATGTGATAGGGAATCTTCTTTTTGCATGGTAAATTTGGGAGTAACTTTTTAGGAATTTTTGGGAACTAAACAGGGCCTTAGTAGTCATACACAGCTCTATACGAATAGCTGGCAGGGGTGTAGGAAGATAAGTGTCCTTTATTTGGAGCCTGCATAGGAAATTCGCCACGAGGTCCTCTCTTCTCTGTACAAAGCCACACGCTCACCGGAAGTAGTCTTCTTGGATTGCTTTTTTTTTCTTCCAAAAAATAGGACATCCACACCACTCTGACGCCAGACCTTCTCTCTGGCTCTCTGAATACGTTCATAGAAGTGCACAACACAGGCATGAAGGCACCTGTGTCGGGGCATGGCATAGTATAGCCCTGCGCCAGCGCGCACTACTCCACTACACACACACGTACTACGTCCTACGAGTACGTCCTACGCAAGTACGCATGCATGCGTATAGCAATGCGGCGGACGTGTAGTGTCTATCCCGATCCCGAATGAATGCGACGGCAGCGATGCGTGCGTGGCATCCAATTTGTTGCGTGCCGGCATTGCAGAGCGCGATCGAGCTCGATCCCGACACGACCAGCGCAACCTTGAAAGCAAATAAAAGGGAAGAGCATCGCGGCGGACGCCTGTGGTTGAGTGCGGACGTGATCGTATAGAGTTTGGTCTGCTTTTGGCTCCATATATGGCAGTTTCAGTAGTGTACGTTTTGACATTTTGGTCCCGTGCGTGCTAGCTACAAGGATGTGATCGGCCGTTTTGTTTTAAAGGGGATCAGGCAACAAGCCACGGATTGCGCGCATTGCTGGGGCAGATAGCGAGATGAAGATGCGATGGAACGACAGCGCCTTGCACGCATCTGCTGCTGATGGACTGATGTAAACAGCAGAAGTATTATCTCCGAATAGTTTGTTTCGTTAATGTTTTAATATCCAAACCAACCTAAAGTACAAGGCATTTTGATTTGTTCTAAATCTAAAATATAATTAGTCTAATTATATATGCTCATTTGATATCGTAAATATTATTTTTATTTTATATAACCTTAGTCAAACACTCAAACCTTAGACCAATTTGATTTTAGGACAATCCAAAATATCTTGTAGTTTTAGAACAGATAGTATACTCCAATTGACAATTAATTATTAGACTAAATAATTCACAATGCAAGAGCTTGACTTCCTAGCAAGGATTTCAGCCAGTGGAAGCCCCTTTTTATCCGAGTCTCCGACATAGGAGAAAGAATTAAAGTTTGACGTTCCATATTATAGTGTCAATTGTTTCCACTCAAAAGGAGACTTTTCATGTGGAAACACGAGTATTTACGAGGTCCTGAAAAGGATAAGTTAGAAGCAATATGCTCTAGTTAAACATCAAGAAAATAGAAAACTAACAAGAACTTTTTATATATTATTATATTTCATTCGTAATTTGTCGATTATAAAATACTCTTTCGCATTAAACACCTCATTTACTATCACCTTTGCAACAGTTGGGGAACCGTCGTGACTCGTGAAATCTAATCAACCCAGACAACGGTGAAACAAGTCACTGGTAGCAAGTCATAAGCTACATTGCTACAAGCAACTTTGATCCGGAACAGAGGCATCAGCAGCTCCGCTCAATGTAGGTGACCAGTGGTTACGAGAAATGAACCAATCTGCTCAGCAGCCGGCCCTCGTTGTCCCTTGTCATTACACCGGTTGGTCATCTCTCGAGCTTGACCGCTCGCGGTCGCCAGTCAGACGACTGTCAAAACACTATTGCCAGTTCGCGCGCGGTGTCTTCTATGTTCCCCACGTTGTTGTCACAAACTTTAATTTTGGGTGAGGCCAAACTGGGCCGATGAATCAAGGAATTGCTTGATTCGGAGCCAAGATGTGAGCCAAAAAGAAGAAGAAGAGACAGAGATGACTAGCTAGATATGGCTGATTTCATGTTTGTAGCTACATTTTCGCGCTCGGCACATTTGTTTCCGCAGGCGTTCTACTACTTCCACTATCCATCAGCACATTGGAACAACCAAACCTTTCGGGTCCTATTCGATTGGCTGGTGGCTGGTGCTGATTTATGCTGAGAGAAAAATACTGCTAGCTGATTACTGGTGGCTGGTTTCTGTTGAGAGAAAAACACTGCTGGCTGATAATCCAAATGAACAGGTCTGTACCTCCCTCTGTCACAACTGGGGTTCTGTTGGGTTCGTTATTGAAAACGTGGCAGTAATGAAATACCCGGCGCTCACCACACCATGGGGTCTTGTACGGGACGGGAAGACGAGCCAGCCTTCCAGGGCGGGGCCACACCCAGCAGCATCCGTCATCCGTGTAAACGAGGGGGATCCATCCAACTCCAGCCGAAACCCGGCGCAGCCGCCACCGAAGGAAGAGCAAGCTTTGACCCGCGGCCAGCAGGGCGCGCACAAGCACAGGGCGCCGCACGAAGCGCGTCACCCACCCACGGCCACGGCCTCCCCCGTGTCCATGACTGGCCACGAGCCACAGCGCCAGCCAACAGCGCCAAGCGCGGCAGGTGCCCCGCCCGCCCGCCCTACTGCCCTAGTCAGCTGCTGCCCGGTAAAATAAAACTAGCTGGAACCGCCTCCGCCTCGCAAGATAAATACGCACTCCGAGGCCGCGCACACACGCAGCCCGAAACGCGAGCGCAATCAACACCACCACCACCTTTACCACCGCGGCCGCAGCAGTAGCCGCCGCCGGCGTAGCAGCAGCAGCAGCAGCGCTCGCAACGGCAGCTCGTCTCGCTTAAGCGACAACAAGGAGCGAGGAGCTAGCTAGGCGCGCGCATTGGCGCCGCCGCGGCCGCCGGCGCGAGCTGCTGCGCGGTATTACCGCCGAACGCCGATCGCCGGCGCCCATTGCGTCCCTGGATTGGCCGGCCTCCCGGCTTCAGCTTGCTAGCCAGCGGTGCCGCCAGGGAGCGAAGCGGCGCCCCCGCGAATGGCGGCCGCTGTCTGCTGCCGCTGCTGATGGCGGCCGCGTTCCTGGTCGCCGCCGCCGCCGCCGCCGCCCCCGGCCGGCAAGTCCTCCGTCGTGTTCGAACTGATCCACCGGGAGCAGGCGGCCTGGACCGAGCTGGCGCGCAGTGACCGGGAGCGCATGGCGTACATCTCCTCGCACGGGGGCGGCGCCGCGCCGCGGAGACGGCCGGGAGCGACGCCATGGCCAAGCCCGCGCCGGCGCCGGCGGGCGACGAGGCCTTCGCGATGCCGCTCTCCTCGGGCGCCTACACCGGCACCGGCCAGTACTTCGTCCGCTTCCGCGTGGGCACCCCCGCGCAGCCGTTCCTGCTCGTGGCGGACACCGGCAGCGACCTGACCTGGGTCAAGTGCCGCCGCCCCTCGGACGCCGAGGCCCCGGCCGCCGCCGCCCCCGCCCCCGACACCGGCTACGGCTACGGCGCCCCGGCGTCGAACGCCTCCGTCTCCTCCTCCCCGGCGCCGCGCGGGCGCGTGTTCCGGACGGACAGGTCCCGGACGTGGGCGCCCATCCCGTGCTCCTCCGAGACCTGCACGGCGTCGCTGCCCTTCTCCCTCGCCGCCTGCCCCACCCCGGGCAGCCCCTGCGCCTACGACTACCGGTGAGTCTCCTCCCCTCCCCGCCGCCACGCGCGCGCTCGCATTCTCAATTTCTCATCCGCATTCCCAAATTTCCAATCCATCCCCATCCCCACTCTCGTAAGACAACATACTAAGCAGAGTCCTTAACCCCGTGCTTTACTATATAAACCTCTGCGCGTTAATGGCGGTCCTTCCCGTCGATCGGCCCATCATCGATCTGCAGGGGTGGGGTGTGGGGCGTGCGTGGTTAATTCGGGTCCTGGCATTGATGAGATGCGAGCAGGAGCAGCAGCAACAGCGCCAGCGGCAGCAACTGCGGCAGCCAGCCAGCAATTAGTGGCTGCCTTGTTGGTTGGTGGGTGAGTGAGCCGAAATGGGAGGGGAGGGAGATCCCGCATTGCAATGCGGCTACGCGACGCCAAGGCCGCCGCGCCGGCAGCGGCGAGGCAGGCGCGGGGTGGGCATCGGGGGCGCGTGTTCAATGCGGCACACTGGTTCCCGGGCTCCCTGCCTCGCCATCGCCAGCGTATCGCCGCGGCAGGGCGTGGCACTGTAGTGTAGCACTGTGCTCCTGTGATTGGGGGTCAGGTCACGCGATACGAACGAGCCTTCTTTCCTGATCGCGGCTCCGGCCGATCTCGAGGGGTGGAAGACGGTTGCGTTGCGCCGGAGCTCTCGCCGGGCCGGATCGTCGCTGTCGCGTGGAGCGAGCGGGTTCAATGCGCCGTCCCTTTTTTTCCAGTCACGGAGGCACGGAGAGGCACGGAGCCATCCATCATGCGTTCAACCAAAACGACGCTGAGAGCAACTGCCCGGACGCCTGCCGATGGCGATCTCTCCTCACCGATCGATCGATCTCGAAGGCGTCGGCGTCCCGATAAGCATCATGTTACGCGCACGCGCGCGCGCATGTGCCGCTGGATCCCTCCTATCCTAGCTCCAGAAAAGGACGCGCCATAGGCCATAGCGAGCGACGATGTGTGTCCGCCCGTGCTCCTCCGTTCCCTCCCTGTTCGCGTGTCGACGCAGGGGGTTGTTTTGCTATGCTGGCCGCGCGGTGCCCGTATCTCCCTCGGCTTGGCGCTTGCTGCTGCCGCGTACTGCCAGCAGCGAGCGGCGCCGTGCCGTAGCAGCAGCAGGGCAGCGGCGGCCACGCCCTGCGCCTGCGCCGGCATGTGCGCGGCGGATTGGGGCGCACTCCATCCATCCCGCCCCATCGGTGGCCGTGTCAGCTTGTCAGGACATGAACATATTCCTAGGCAGAGAGGTCGGTGGAAATATCTAACCGAGATGTTTTTTTTATCCTCCCTCCGCTCACATTTGCTTCTCACTGCCGCTGCCATTGCCAAATGCCAATTCGCCGTCGCCCGGATCGGATGCCATTTGCCAAGGAAGAGGGATGATGAGTGATGCTTGCTTGATGCATCGCGCTCGCCAAAACAGCCGCTGTAGCTACGGTACAAAAACGCTTCGGGATTCCACGGATTCGTTGGGCTCTGGGGCTCGCTTCATGTGGAGTGCACAGCAACATGTCTCGCCGCATGGCCCAAAAGGACATCCTGGTCTCATCATGTTCCTTTGCCTGGCAACCTCGCAGCTCGCAACTTGATCATCGACGGACAGCCAAGTGCCGGCCTCCCTGTCTGGGAAATTATTTCTTTCCTCATCATTTTGATGCCCCCGATTTAACTAGTAGTATTATTATTATTGCCTTATCAGCAGCATACTCTACCCGTAGTACCTACCGGTATCGTCGGATACGCACAAGATACTACGGAAATGGGGAGGGCGCCAAGCGTCTATCTCTCTGTTTCCTTTTTCTTTTCGAAATAGCCAAGCGTCTCAGATAAGGCTATACAATCCACACTCCTGGACCATACCCGGGCAGCCGGTGCACGTTCTCTCTGGTCAAAGCTCCAGCTCCCTGTGTCCGGATTATAGAATGCCTAATCCCCCAGTTCAAATGCACTGTGCCAGGGAACAAAAAAGGCTTGGCGTTCAGTGTTGATATGGGAGCGGCTACGATGATTGCCATCGCTGTCTCTCTGCTCAGGCACGTAACGTAGGGCTGCTAAATTTGGTTGGCACTGAGACCACCACACGGATGAGGCCTGATCGAGCCATCGGACTGCCATGTTCGGTCCGTTTCTTCTTTCTTGGATCCTTTGATCCACAGCACAGTTAATGAAAAGGCCCACGAACACCTTTCTCTCCCTGTTCCTGCCGTTTAATGATTGGCTCGAGAGGGCCTGCATCTATCTGCTGAGTGAGTGTGGGAGTAGCTTGCAAGCCAGCCATGGCGTCCCGCTGCTGCTGCCTGCAAGTTGAAAGTAACATACTGCATGCTGCATAGATAAGATAATACATCTGCCCGTTTTTGTTGCTGGGAAACCGTACCATTTTGGGTCTTGGTCAAACCTGGTAGTAGCATTCAGGAGATGTTTCGATAAGCGTATGTATAATATAAGCAGCTAAACCAAGCAATTCTTTAACCGCAATTTGCAAAATTAAGAAACAGAAAAGTTTGTTTAGTCGGACGGAGTCGATGAGGATTCACCGAGGTAGCAGCAAGCGGCTGCGTCTCGAAGAGCTCGATCCTCGAATCGCGCCATGTGCCCTAGCTGCATGCGGTGACTAACCGCCACGTAATACTGCAGGTACAAGGACGGGTCGGCGGCGCGCGGCACGGTGGGCACCGACTCGGCGACCATCGCGCTGTCGGGCCCCGGCGCGGCGGCGGCGGCGGCCACCGCCAACCGGAAGAAGAAGCAGCAGAGCCGGCGGGCCAAGCTGCGGGGCGTCGTGCTGGGCTGCACCACCTCCTACAACGGCGACAGCTTCCTGGCCTCCGACGGCGTGCTCAGCCTCGGCTACAGCAACATCTCCTTCGCGTCCCGCGCCGCGGCGCGCTTCGGCGGCCGCTTCTCCTACTGCCTCGTCGACCACCTCGCCCCGCGGAACGCCACCAGCTACCTCACCTTCGGGCCCAACCCGGCGCTGGCGCCGCCGGCCGCCGCCAGGCCCGCCTGCTCGGCCTCGCCCCCGCACCCG
>OAMR01000176.1:2117310-2131877 GCA_900205405.1 Echinochloa crus-galli
CGCCAGGCCCGCCTGCTCGGCCTCGCCGCACCCGCCGCCCGCCGGCGCCAGGCAGACGCCGCTGCTGCTCGACCACCGGATGCGCCCCTTCTACGCCGTGGCCGTCAACTACGTCTCCGTCGACGGGGAGCTCCTCAAGATCCCGCGCCTCGTCTGGGACATCGAGAAGGGCGGCGGCGCCATCCTCGACTCCGGGACGAGCCTGACGGTGCTAGCCAGCCCGGCGTACCGCGCCGTGGTGGCGGCGTTGAGCAGGAAGCTCGAGGGCCTGCCCCGGGTGGCCATGGACCCGTTCGACTACTGCTACAACTGGACGTCGCCGTCGACGGGCGAGGACCTGGCCGTGCCCATCCCGGAGCTCGCGGTGCACTTCGCGGGGTCGGCGCGGTTGCAGCCGCCGGCGAAGAGCTACGTCATCGACGCGGCGCCGGGGGTGAAGTGCATCGGCGTGCAGGAGGGGGAGTGGCCCGGGGTGTCAGTGATCGGCAACATCCTGCAGCAGGAGCACCTGTGGGAGTTCGATATCAAGAACCGGCAGCTCAGATTCAAGCGGTCGCGGTGCACGCAATGATCGCCCCGCGGGGGTCCTTTGCTCTTCTTCCCTCCACTTCCTCATTTTTTACCCCTTGTGGTGGTGATCTTGCTGATTCTTTTTTTTTCTTGTTCTCTTTTTCTTTTTGCCTTTGTTCAGATACTAAATGCAATGAGAAATGTACCTTCTTGCAATGCAAAAGTGATAAGCTGTAATCAGTTTTCCCTTTTCTTTTTCCACCCTGTTGTTCTTCTCCTCCGGTGAATATATGTCCAGAGCTCATTTCTTCCACACTGATTCCTGCCTTGTTTTTTTGGGGGGCGATGAAATTCGTGCCTGATATATCTCCTCATGAATTTGTACATGACTCAGGTTTAGTAACTGAGTGCCAAAGAAAATTCAGTACCCGTTGACCTGCTGCTGGATTTTGTCTTTTTTTTTGTCTTTGAGATGGTTTTTCCTCGGCTTAGAGTACATCGAGAGCCCAATAGATTGGCAGCGTCCAGAGCCCAAAAGTGAGCAGCATCCAAGGCCCAATGGGTCAAAATACTCAAAACACAAGGCCTTCAGTCCTCTCTTCGGCTCACCGGTGAAGGGTGTCAAGGAAAGCCCACCGTAGCGACTAGGAAGAGAACCGAGCGAACTGGGATTTGAGTCAATTATGACACGATCAAAGTGACTAAAAATCCGTAGCAATCGTCGCCTCCTCATCGACCCCCGCCGCCGAATCACCGCCCACCACCGTCCTACCCCGCCCGGACGGCGGCGCTCGCGCGCCGCCTCGCTGCCGGCCGAGCCGCCTCCGCCGCCCTCCACCCCTTTCTAGGTCCGTCGGGGACGGATCTCCCCCGGCAACCCCGCCCCCCTAACTCGGACACTAACCTGACGGTGGCCGGCGGCGAAGAAGACGGCGACGGCGGCGTCGGCTGCGCGGCGGCGCCTTCGTGGGCCGTATGGGCCGGGGTCGCGCGCTCAGCCGCTGGCGCGACCTGTCGTTCGTTAGACTTAGCGATATATAAACTTCAAGGTTTGCGCGCTCGGCCTAGGCCTTATTGGGCCGAGCCTTAATCCGGCCCAGTCTTTACCGACTTTCAACAGAGAGGGGTTCATCCCGGCAAAAGGCGCTCGTCTTCGTTCTCGTTCCTAAAGAGCAGAGGAAACCTAATCCGTAAATTCGAGTGCCTACTTCAATTATCTCCGCCCCCCCGCCCCCGCTCCCAACCCTAAACAATGCTCACCAAATTTTTCTCCAAGTCCCTAACGGCATCCAGATCCATGGACTCCTTCAATTCCCCCGGCGTCGCATCCGATGACTACCGCCGGCCGGCCAGTAACTCCGGCTTCAGAATTCCGCCATATGTGGTAGGCGCGGAGGGCCGTTTCGTCCTCCTCAGCGCCCGCTTCTACTCCCGCCGCTACTACGAGGACGAACTCTTCATGTACACGGCTGGCGAGTCCCCGTCGCTGGAACGGCTTCCGCTTCCTGATGATGAGGATGCTGCTGCTGATCTTGCTGCTGCCATTGATTGTCTCCACGGAGTCACAGAGCTTGGAATCGTGCCCCGAGGCCTCCACTATCTCGTGGCCGCTCTTTGCGACGCCCGTGATGGCTCGTTGGATTATCATCTTCACATCTATTCATCCGAGAGTAAAACATTGAACTCCAAGACGCTGCCAAATACTGGGGTCATGACAATTACACCGGAGAAGGTGATCACAATTGGTGAAGGTGTATTAGGGTGGGTTGATTTCTCACACGGCTTGCTGGTGTGCAACTTGTGTCAGGAGCCTCCTAGTGTATGTTTCATTCCCTTGCCCAAGCCGTTGCCTGCAAACAGGGACACACGAAGACTTCCAGGAGCTTCCCCAAGGTTGTTTCGGGATTTAATCTGTGCAGATGGCATGCTCAAGTTTATAGAGATGGAGCCTTGCAATGATAATGTCGTCTATGATTCAGACTTGATCAGGTTTCTCGTCGATAGTAAAGACATGGATGGCAAGCCCAAGTCAAGGCATGGTTGGAGGGCCACGACATGGAGTCGGATGGTCTCGTCCAATTGTTGGTGCAAGGAACACGTTATTGATGTTGCTGACTTGGTTGATGATTCAACATTGCTGTCTGGGCCAAGGGGTGAAACCGCCGGGAATTTGAAATTCAGGGACCTATACTCTGTTTTCCCCACCTTGGGCATAGACAATGGTGATATTCTTTACCTCAAGTCTGCTGCGCAACCCAAGGATCGGAGTGGATGGATGGTTGCTGTTGACCTTAGGAACAAGGCAGTGAAATCACTTAGAGCATATCCTTTGAAGAACTATGACCCTACCAAGAAAGCATTTCGTACCAGCACACTTTCCTGCCATCTGGTCATTACTCCAGGTATTTGTTAGCTTCTCTTATCGCGTACACACCTGTGCACTGCATACAAGCTGGGTGCTTTAGTACCAGTTCGATGGCCACCTGAACCCTTAATCATCTTTGTTTGTGTTTTCTGCATCTCTGCTAGCTCCCTACAAAATCCCTGCTTGTGACTGGCATTGCTTATGAATTTAGCGGCTTTTGTAGGTATTAAAGTCTCAGCATATCGCAAGATCACACAGGTGGGCAGGTCTGCAAATAATCCAAACAATGCATCAGTAAGTGTTTTTGCATCACTTTTTATCCATAAGCATTATTGCTGCCAACTAACTCTCTCTCCTTTCTGTGAATAGATCCATCTGGGCAAGCATGTGCCATGGAAATCTAGGAGCGACCTCGAAAGGCAGGTTTCTTTGTCTGTTATGGGAACTATTCTGTGTACACCAATGATTCTGCTTAGATCAACTCATTGTAGTTTTTTGTAGCTTGTTGGAGACCTTGCATTTGATTGGACTTTCCGTGTGTCAGGCTAGTGGATGAGAAGCTTGAGAAACTCAAGCGCACACGGGATGAATCTCATAGTTCTATACAGAATGATCAATCAAGGATGAAACAGAAAAGGCAAGTTTGGAATATCTGATCTGTTAAGGCCTGTTTGCACCAGTGATCCTGTTTATATCAATTCATTGTATATTTCGATAGCTATATTCGCTAGTTGTTTTACCTGATATTGGCTTTTTTAACAGGCTATCGGCTCAGAAAATCATCCTGTCACCAAATAAAGCCCAGAATATCGTACAAAATGATCCTACTTTGCACACCCATACTGTTGAAAACAATCTGGTATTCTGAATACTGCACTTATTTTCAATATATCCATTTCCCCGTCATCATTTGTTAAGATTAATAGAGTGTACTGTTTCCAGTCCCAACAACAGTGCTTAAACAAGTGGAATGCGCCGTGCTACCCAGGGAAATCACCATGTCCCCAACAAAACAAACTGGTATGCTGTATTCCATATCCCCTGTTTTACATGTTGCAATTTTCAGATTGCCATACAGCATGATTAATTAGAACTCGGCATTCCAGCTACCGGGGAAATCCTTCTATGGATTCTGCATGTATGCACCATTGGCGCCTACCCCTATCTTACATGACAATGGCAACTATCAACCACTGTGTCAGCCATCACCATGGAAGCAGCATCGGCAGCAGCAGCCTGGTAGCGAGTTTGTACCTCATGAGGTAAAAACATTAGTGGAGCTTATGATATACTGCCTCTCTCTTGATCTGCAGTTCTAGAATGGACCATCTCCTCTAGCTAAAAGTTTACTTATTCTTATTAGTAGTAATCGCGTCACATTCGTGTTCATGGCTGATGGCTGATGAACCCAACATGATATGTGACGTACGCATATGTTTTGAAAGTAGAAAGAACCCCATGTGCACTGATTTTTAAAATAATCAATCAAGAACCCTAAAAGAAAATAAACTATATATCCAAGTAAATTGACATTTGAGTTCTTTTGTGATATATAATAAACAAGGATGGAACTATCCATGTCTGCTATTCAGTGCTATACTCGTTTTTTGACCTGTTGCCTATGTGTCCATTTTCCTGTCATCTTACAATATGCTGTTGGCTGTCTCCAGGCATCACAACAATGCTTCAACCAGCACTATGGTGCCAGTTACAATGGGTATTCGTGGCAACTCCGTGTCCCTAACTCTGCCTATGGCCCATACTTAGGGCTGGTTTGGCCCCCTTCGTCCCGGGGTCCCCTTCCCGGGGAAGGGCGCCCGGCCTACACAGGTCGGGCGGGAATCCCGGGGAAGGGGCGTGGAACCCCGCGGGGCTATCAGCTGCCAAACTAGCCCTTAGTCAAAAATCAACAGCAGTGGCAATCCCTTCCTCCTAATCAACAGCAGTGGCAGTCGCTCCCTCCTAATCACTGGCAATCGCTTCATCCTATTTACAATCTGCCTGCCAGTGGGTCGTGGCAGCAACCACCTCCGGTGCAGCAGCATCAGTTGACACCTAGTGGTGTTTGGACCTCATGAGGTAAGATCTACTTTGAGATAGTATAATTCTTTGTTTGCATGACCAAACATAGCGTGTTTCAATCTAAAATTATAGTATAATTCTTTGTTTGCATGACTAAACATTGTTTCAATCTAAAATTTATATAGTATAAATTTTTGTTTGCATGACCAAACATATTGTGTTTCAATCTAAAATTTGAAGAGTTTTGCATGACCTAAGAGCATGTTTGTTATAGATTTGGATTTTGTTCTCTAGTTCTAAAAGCTGAATCTAAAACAAAACACCCGGATTGTGAGAAGTGACTTTTACAATCCAACCCTACACTGCTGATGTGAGTAGCTCCTACAGATGACCCGATTAGAGTTTAGAAGATATTACCCACGAATGCCTTATTTGCTCGTCCTCCATTCTCGTGTTTCCTGATCCGATCAAATTCCTACCCAAAGGGATGAGACTGTACCATGCTACCGAATGGGATGAAACCCTAACCGCCTAGTGCTTCTCTTCTGGGTAAGCCTGGTGCACTATACCGTTGTGCTGCTGCCTCTCTATGCAGATATGTTTCACCCTGTGTGCTGCTTCTCTTTCAATCTCTGCAAAATCTAGAGAAAGAGAAGGCGGCGATGGCAAGGAGCTTGGCATTTGTGTCAGGATTAGTGTGGCATCTATGCCACTAATCTCGTTTTGTTCACTATTTGTGCTGGAACCTTGATCTGGAGTTCTTTCATGTAATTTGTATCTTTGCATATGAATATAGGCTTATTTTGCATTGCACAGAGATTGACGATGCATCAGGAACTATTCAGTTCTACCAACCTGAAAAGATAAGGTGAAAATAAATAAAACTCAGAATAAGCTGGGTATTGTAGACTTTTGTAAATTTATCTGGCGGTGCACTTAGCGGGGTCGGCGTGGCTGCAGCCGCCGGCGAAGAGCTACGTCATCGGCAACATCGTGCAGCAGGAGCACCTGTGGGAGTTTGATATCAAGAACCGGCAGCTCAGATTCAAGCGGTCGCAGTGCACGCAAGGATCTCCCCGCGGCGGTCCATCGCTCTTCCCTCCACTTCTACATTTTGTGGTGCTGATCTTGCTGATTCTTTTTTGTTTTACCTTTGTTCAGATACTAATGCAATGAGAAATGTACCTTCTTGCAATGCTCCACCCTGTTCTTCCGGTGAATATATGTCAGAACTCCTTCCTTCCCACATTCATTCCTTGTTTTTTTTTGGCGGGAGATGAAATTCGTGCCTTATATCTATACTATAAGAATCCAGTAGAATTGAAAACACTTCTTACCCAAAAAAATCCTACCCACCTCTCACGGAGGACCCACGTGTCAGGTACAATGGCGGAAACGACGTGGAAAGTTTTTAAAAAACGATGTTTCTAGAGAATTTTTGCCGTTTTAGGCATTACTTTTCTCACTATGGAATTTATTTACCCAGTCATGTATCCACCAATCAAATAGTTTAAAATAAACCCTATAATAGAGTACGCGCGCTCTAATTTATTCTTTTTTCTTCCTTCCAATTTTGTTTTTCTTTTATGTGCGATATATTTCTTCCACCGAGAGACCCACACGGCCAGTCGTGACCGACGCCGACACCGTCCGTCCGCGGCGCCTAGATATACATAGAACATCGAACCTTCACATACGAAGTACTTTGTTGTCGCCTGTCGGTCAGTCCGCCGGCACGCCAGGCACCGCACAGACGGCGAGCAGTACTTGAGCATGCAATACAAAAGATTGCTTCACACGAGGGCACTGCAGAAGTAGGCACAACGAACAGCGTACATGTCGCATGTGACGGTGTGAGATGAGATCAAGCTGATGATCTTCGATGAGGCATACAAAACTATAATGCCAATGCAAAATTTTCAAGATTTAAGCAACGACCGTTTAATTTGGCCCTGACTCAATGCAAGATGCAAGCAACCATCGTTTCCAAGACAAAATTATTGTGGCTTGAGCAGGAGACGACGGTTACGCCATAGGAGGATTAATTGATGGTTATAGAATGCTGCGGAGACAACTACCTGAGATTAGGAACCGGATGATGTAAAAGCAGCACCAATCGGATTGATGAACTCATTTGTGAATTACGATGAGTCAATGTGCAACAACAGATTCGCCGGCCACTGCCAAAAAACAAATCTGGCTGTTTTGTGTATGTAACTCTCTGAGCCATTCTATACCCCTACCTATTTACATTTTGTAACTTGAATTGTGTAGGAGCAACACAGACACATGTTCCTCCCCTCCCCACCGGGCATCATCGGATGGCGGTGGCGGCAACACGAGCACGCATAGATCCTCCTCAACACCGTTGATGGCGTCTGTTGCTCCTTCGTCCTTCCTGGTGCTCGTCGTCGACATGGACGGCCTCTCTGATTTCCGCGGCGGGACCAGTGCTTCACGCTGCAGGCCGCCTCGTGGGACGCCGGAATCGAATGGGTCCTCGCTGGGTGTGGTCGGACGACGCGTGGGAACGGCAAGCGGAGGTCGACACGACGACACGACGCCGATCCTGTTGCCGCTGTTAGAGGAGTGGAAGCTCGAGGACAAGAGGTTGGCAATGGGTTTTACCAATAGCCGCACAGGGTAAGCGTGGAGGGCATGAGCAATAAGAGGAGCCGAGTGGTGTTGTTGCGGCTGCCGGATTTGCGTCTAGGTCGCCGCGACCTCTTTGGTCTCGACATGGAAACCAATAAGATAAGAAAGATTGTTGGAAATAAAATGTCGGGGATCCTGTATGAGGTGGATATCTACACTCACGGCTACCACTTATTCGTATCAATATATTGTATCTGTGTTTCCTCTACGAAATTATTAGTATGGAATTTAGTTGACTCCACAAGTTATTAATTCTTACAGAGTATATCTATAATACCATTGATCTGACAATACCTATCTAAGCAGGTGGGTGACTTTTCAATTTTTATCAGCGCTAAGGGGAAACATAATGATTGAATCTCAGTCGATAAGATTCTTTGTGGGGGCTCCGACGAGACCCGCTTCTGGAAGACTAGGGCAAGAAGAAGAAACGCACCGCGGAGGGGGTGGGGCCCGCCCAATCCGCGGCGCCCCCCGTCCCAGAGACCGCAACACTGCCGCGTCCGGGATGACGATGTCAGGGCCGGTGCGGATTCCGTCGGAGCCCTCGCGGAGGGGGAGGTGGGCTTAGACAAGCGCGAGCGGAGAGGAGGACGCCGGGGAGGCCATGGTCCCACCACACAAGATCGTTGTGCGGCTGCGCACAACTCGGTGTTGGAGGGTGCCAGGAGGACGTTCAAGGGCCGCGTCCGCAACGCCATCGTACACCGCACCGGCTTACTTAACTGAGCGGAGGAGAGTCGCCACGTCGCTTTCACGATAAAGTTTTGACAAGTTTTTTCACCTTCCCATTTTTTGTTTTCCGATATGTTTCCGGCTATTTTGATTTCTTCCCCTGGTGATTAAGGGGTTCAACAAATTAAGGTGAGGTGAGATAAGTGAGTGAGGACATAATTAGGTGTTGTTTCATGATTATTCCATCACACATATATGGAAAATTTGGTATTTAAAATACTTTGGATGCTTTGTTTTGAAAAACTTCTAACGTAGGAATGTAAAATTCAATCAAATTTAAAAAGATAAAATTCTTATTTACTATGCTTTACTAATACACGCGTGTGCCGCGCGTGCACTCTACTAGTCTTCTCATGAATTTATACATGATTTAAATATTTACAGCGTAATGTATAGCAACCTCAAATTTAGTAACGAGTCCCAAAGAAAATTCAGTACCCGATAGCCTGCTGCTGAATTTTGTCCCCTTCTTTTTTTTTCTTTGAGAGGGTTTTACCTTTCTCTTTTCCTTTTTTTTGCCACGGTTTTCTTCCTCTGCTTAGCGTATATTGAGAGCCCAATAGATTGGGAGCATCCAGAGCCCAAAAGTTGGCAGCATCTATGGCCCAATGGGTTTAAAATACTCAAAACACAGGGCCTTCGGTCCGTCCTCTCCTCTCCCTCTCTCTCAATCTATGAAGCTGGACTCTGGCCCTGTTTAGTTCCCAAAAGTTCCCCAAAAATTACTCCCAAATACACTATGTAAAAAGAAGATTTTCCATCACAAAATGTAATAATATGTATGGAGTACTAAATGTAGATGAAATCAAAAACTAATTGTATAGTTTTGTTGTACTCTGCGAGACGAACATTTTGAGCCTAATTAATCAATTTTTGGATAATTTTTTACACATACAAACAAAGATGCTACAGTGGCGCAATGATTACGAAGAGACATCCAACTCCCAAATTCAACCTTCAATTCTAACATTGCGTCACTGTAGCATTTTTGTTTGTATGTGCAAAAAATTGTCCAAAAATTGATTAATTAGGCTCAAAATGTTCGTCTCGCAGAGTACAACAAAACTGTGCAATTAGTTTTTGATTTCATCTGCATTTAGTACTCCATGCATGTTATGACATTTTGATGTGACGAGGAATCTTCTTTTTAGTTCATCTGCATTTAGGCTGCTTTTTCACTTCCCCTAAAAACCCAAACTTTCCATCACATCCACATCACATCACCATCCCATCGAAACATTAAATATAGCAAACGACGTATGCATGGAACACTAAATGTGGGTAAATAAAAAAACTAATTGCATGGTTTTGATGTACGCGACGAGACGAATCTTTTAAGCCTAGTTAGGTCATGGTAGGACAATGTTTACCACAAACAAACGAAAAGTGCTACAGTGTCCGACGTGACATTTTCACATCACTTTTTCTCTTTTCACGAGAACTAAACACCGCCTTTAGTACTTTTTTGGAACTTTTGGAACTATACACAGAAACAGGGCCTCTGTCTGCTGCCGGCCTGCCGCCGCCCCGCGAAGAAAGCGAGGAGCTGACCGGCCGCGTGCTGCTGACCAGCGGAAAATCCAGGACCCAACCGGAGCCACCAAGAGGGTAATGGAAGCCGCCGGAGCAGGCCCGCCGCCGGCGCCGCACCCGGCGGTGGTTCCGCTGGCGTTCCTGCTGGGCAAGTGGCGCGGCGAAGGCGAGGGCAGCTTCCCCACCATCTCGTCCTTCTGCTACGGCGAGGAGGTCCTCTTCTCGCACCACCCCTCCAAGGTGCGGCTCGCCCTGCCTGCCCTGTTTCCCTCGCGACAAATCTTCCCTTTGGTTGCCCTAATCTTAGATGTTTTAGCGGCAGTCAATATCATGGAGTAGTTCTTTACTTCTCTTTTATTTTCCTCTCCCCCCTATGTTCTCAAAAACATTGGATGTACTGCTTAACATCTCATAATGAAAAGTTCAGGTCGGCGTAAGCCTACCGTAGTGTTCCTCGAAAAAAAAAATCTTAGATGTTTTCCTTCGAATTGGTGGCGGGTGGGTGCAGCCGGTGATTTCGTACACGCAGAAGACGTGGAAGGCGGCGTCCGGCGAGCCGATGCACGCTGAGAGCGGGTACTGGCGTCCCCGCCCCGACGGCTCCGTAGAGGTGGTCATTGCACAGAGCACAGGCCTCGCCGAGGTCCAGGTGAGCTGCTAGTGTCAGTTAGTTTCTTCTCTTAAAGCATAGCTGTGGGTGTGTGAGTGTGTCTTTGTTTGGGGACAGTTGTAATTTGATGTACTGTTTTGTTCTGCAATCTGCATATATGTCATTGCCTTTCGCATACCTAGTGCTATTGAACTACTGCATATTAAGTTGCTTTGACTAGCATTGGATTAGTGGTTTGTACTGCTGCACAAATAGATGCAGGATACTAGCATATTGAAACTGGTTACCCCACTGAAAGTCTGAAACTAGCATCGAACCTGCGTTTCATTGCAGAAGCTTTTCTATTCCTGCATTATGGAAAATTGTATTATCGAAGATAAATGGAAATGAGTATGAATGTGAATAGCATTGTTGGAAATTAGCAAAGTGAACTTTCTGCATGGGAAATGTTCTGCTGCTACCAGTACCAGGCAATAGAATACGTGAATGAATAGAAGTCCGGAACAGCAGATGGTCAAACAGTCTACAAGCAAGTGATACTGAGTGCAAAATAGCTACAGCTAATAATCATCACGTGGACCTCTTGAAAATTTTCATAAATGGAAAGTTTAAGGTCAATTTGGAACTTTTCTTAGGGCATATCAATTTGTAGTTATCCAGTGTTTCGCAGACACTCGTGTCCTAATTTTTTGTTGAGTCGGATGGGCCGGCACCAGTGTCAGATTCCATGTGGTATTTGGTGTGTTCCCTCAAAAAAAATCAAAGTCAGATACCGACACTCACACCCATATTGATGTAAACTTTGTTCTCACCTAAATATGTTGTGCGTGTGGCTAATAGGTATGCATAACTCAGATTCAGCATAACTTAGGATTAGGCAGACTCACTAGCTGAAAGATGTTCCTTCTGAAGGAGAAGATTTGTATGCTATTCATATTCCTTCAGACAATGTGTGCTTCTGTTATTGAGCCACATCTTTGCTTTTATAAAATTGCAGAAGGGTTCATATGATGCTGAAAAGAAAACAGTAACACTCCAAAGCGAACTTGTAGGCAACGCATCAAAGGTACTGCTCATTTGATAACTATGATACTGTCGGTGCTGAGATTGGCCGACCAACCTCAACGCCTAACAGAATGCGCTGTGTCCCTGTCCCTCACCGGTTGATGCAAGAGCTAGCACAATGACTCAAGGGATTTATCCTGGTTCCGGCCACGGGGCCGTACGTCCAGCAAGTCGTGCTCTTGGGCACTATGCTATCTTGCACCGGGGTGCTTGCAGTGGGGGGCTACAAGCTCGGCAGGAGAGGAGGCGAGGCCTCCAAGTCCCTGTGTGAGTGGGTGATTGAGGCAGAATGAGACTGGCCTAACAAAACCAAAATTGCATGATCCGAGTAATATAGAATAATAACATTCAACTGTAAGATCGAGTACTAGAAACGATCGACGCGGTTACAGTGATCCTCAGGCCAGTCTCAGTTGAAAGGTCATCGACACAGTTACCTAGACTGGAATCTTAAAAACTGTGTCAGTGGAGGGTCATGGTGATGACCCCCCTCTCATATTTCATGACCCTGCTCTTTTCTCTCTCATAATATGGCGTGGTTCCTTCGTGATACCGTGTCCTTTCTCCTGATCTTGGAGTGATTTTCGCGGAGGGATTCGTTTTCTCACGAGTGATCTGGGCATTCAGGGGTGAGGGGGATGCCATAGCCCTTTCGAGGGCGTAGGCAGTCCCGCGGCCCATCCACCTTTCTGCCGCAGCGTACTCGCGCCTCGCTTCCATCTTTTCCGGATGACAGGGGAGGGGTCGACGGCGTGCCCCGGGCTCCGGTCGAGGGGTGCCCGGGGTCCTTGTAACTTTCGAGGCTCGTTCGAAAGGCTCCGTCGTCGATGTCGAGGTCGCCGCAATAGATACCTGCTGACGGCTTGGGGGCCCTTGCTTCAGTCCCGTCGACCGCTGCCGCCGAGGACGCCGCTCCAGGAGCCGCTGATGCCAACACCGTGATGCCGCCCGCAGGCGATGCCTGATGAAGTGGCCCTGCTTGTAACTTAGCTTCTAGGGCCTGTTCTGTATATAAAGTGCTTTTGAACTTTGATCACGCTTTTTCCATTTCTGACGTTGCTCTGCTGCGCGTCTTTTGGCTCAAGAGGGTTTCAGCCGGGTTTTCGATTTTGCGGATAACTTTAGCAAAGAGAGGAGAGGGAGACGCTGTATCCCTTCGAGGGCGTAAGCTTTCTCGCGGCTCGTCCCGTCCTGCTTTAGTTAGCCCGCGTTCGGCGTTCCTTTTCTCAAGCGCTCAAGACTTAAGCGCAACTTTGCGAAAAAAAGTTTGGGACGATTAGGGGCTAAACCCCCTCTAGCCCCCGAGGGGGACTTGGCTCTATCGAGACTTTACGCTTCGAGGGGTGGAATGGGAGGCGTCGCTGCCTTACCTCGGGAGGAGTCCCCTCCCCCGTCCGCCCGTTGCTCAGGCCCGTGGGCCCATTCGCAACCGCCCGCAGGACCGTCTGCGGGTGTAGTCGTGGCTGACGTGGCGCGGAGTGGGCGATGTGGGCGTAGCGGGCGCATCTTTTTAGGAGGAGTTGGCGTACGCGGGGAGGAGTTGAGGCGACGTGCGGTCAGGCTGACGCGGCGTGTGCCTCATTTGCTAAGGGATTAGCTAATGATGGCCATCAGCCTCGCACCCTGCGCGCTCCCTTGGGGGGAAGCGACGCCCTCGCCGGTGGTTTGGCCTTGCCTCGTCGGTGAGGCGGCCGCTGCCTCCGCGGGGGTGCTCATCGATGGCAGGGTGCCGAACCTGGTCTTGCGGGACCGTGAAGTGGTTCAACGTCCGCCGCCCCCGACCGCTCGACCACCAGGCGCTTCAACCAGCCGGATGTTAAAGGAAAACCGGCGAGAAAGCTGTGGACACTGCTTCCCACGGCAGTGTGCCGGCCGGCTGGTTGAAGTCGCTTAAGAGCCCCGCCATGGCGGCTCATGTCTTTGTATCTTTGAACGGCCTACGGCCGAGTGTAATTTGTTTTTGTAAATCCTCCGTTCATGGCGTGTGAAGAATGGGTTTGTTTGTAACTACTCTTTTCGTTGATTTGCACGGTTTCCCTGTGATACCGCGTCTTTTTCCCTGATCTCAGAGTGATTTTAGCGGAGGAATTCGTTTTCTCACGAGTGATCTGGACATTCGGGGGTGACGGGATGCTGTAGCCCTTTCGAGGGCGTAGGCGGTCCCGCGGCCCATCCTCGTTTCTGTCGCAGCGAACTCGCGCCTCGCTTCCATCTTCTCCAGATGACAGGGGAGGGGTTCGACGGCGTGTCCCGGGCTCCGGTCGAGGGATACCCGGGTTCCCCGCAACTTTTCGAGGCTTGCTCGAAGGGCTCGATCACTACGATTAGGTAGGCATTGAGGCTGTCGCCAGAGGTTCCTGCAGAGGTTCCGGGCACCCCGTCCCGGTTTTCTCATAAGCAGTCGTGCGATAGATACGCCGAGGACGCCGCCAACGTGCTCACGGCCAAGTTCAAGCGCCACCTCTTCTTCGACGAGGACGAGGACGACGACGAGCCCGCTGATGTGGGGCCCGAGGCCGCGCCCACCCTCGATGCCGAGGGTGACCCTGAAGCTGAAGCCGTGAGGTTGCTGGAGGAGGACATCGCCGCGGCGAGCCAGGATGATGACGGCTTGGGAGCCCTTGCGTCAGTCCCGTCGACCGCCGCCGCTGAGGCCCCGCTCCAGGGGACGCTGACTCCACCACCGTGAGGCTGCCCACAGGCCACGCTTGATGATGTGGCCCTGCTTGTATCTTAGCTTTTAGGGCCTGTTTTGTACATAAAGTGGCTTTGAACTTTGATCACGCTGTTTGTGATGTTGCTTCATCGCGCGTCTTTTGGCTTAGGAAAGTTTCAGGCGGGTGTTTTCGATTTTGCGGATAACTTTAGCGAAGAGAGGAGAGGGAGACGCTGTATCCCTTCGAGGGCGTAAGCTTTCTCGCGGCTCGTCCCGTCCTGCTTTAGTTAGCCCGCGTCCGGCAGGTCATGCTTCCCGTCTTTACGCGACCCTCGCGTCCCTTTCGAAGGGATGAGGGGCGAGATGCCCTGCGCCACCCTCGATCGGGTTCGCGGACGCGGCTGTCTCGTTTGAGC
>OAMR01000176.1:2139501-2180024 GCA_900205405.1 Echinochloa crus-galli
GTGGTTTGGCCTTGCCTCATCGGTGAGGCGGCCGCTGCCTCCGCGGGGGTGCTCATCGATGGCAGGGTGCCGAACCTGGTCTTGCGGGACCGTGAAGTGGTTCAACGTCTGCCGCCCCCAACCGCTCGACCACCAGGCGCTTCAACCAGCCGGATGTTAAAGGAAAACCGGCGAGAAAGCTGTGGACACTACTTCCCACGGCAGTGTGCCGGTCGGCTGGTTGAAGTTGCTTAAGAGCCCCGTCATGGCGGCTCATGTCTTTGTATCTCTGAACGGCCTACGGCCGAGTGTAATTTGTTTTTGTAAATCCGCCGTTCGTGGCGTGTGAGGAATGGATTTGTTTGTGTCTAATCTTTTTGTCGATTTGCACGATTTTCTTGTGGTACCGCGTCTTTTTCCCTGATCTCAGAGTGATTTTAGCGGAGGAATTCATTTTCTCACGAGTGATCTGGACATTCGGGGGTGAGGGGGATGCCGTAGCCCTTTCGAGGGCGTAGGCGGTCCCGCGGCCCATCCTCGTTTCTGTCGCAGCGAACTCGCGCCTTGCTTCCATCTTCTCCAGATGATAGGGGAGGGGTTCGACGGCGTGTCCCGGGCTCCGGTCGAGGGATACCCGGGTTCCCTGCAACTTTTCGAGGCTTGCTCGAAGGGCTCGATCACTACGATTAGGTAGGCATTGAGGCTGTCGCCAGAGGTTCCTGCAGAGGTTCCGGGCTCCTTGTCCCGGTTTTCTTGTAAGCAGTCGTGCGATAGATACAGAAACATAAACTTAATCTAACCGGAGCATTTTTAGTTTGCGGCGCGCCGTACCCTTGCCTCTTGGCGTCAGATCGATTTGGCAATGAAGCACGAGCCCCTCGGGCATCGAGTGGTGAGGGGGATGCCGTAGCCTTTTGAAGGAGTAGGCGGTCCCTCGACTCAGCCGGCTCTCAGCCGCGGCAGGCCCGCGCCTCGCTCCAACCTTTCCGCGCGGTCGAGGAGGGGTATGGCGACGCACTTTTAAGAAAAACGCATGGAAAAAAGGGATTCGGGACCGTCGAGGGACTCAGCCCTCGAGCAGCCCCCGAAGGGACTCGACCTTATCCTAGGTTCGATTCGAGGGTAAAAGGGAGTCACTTTTTCCCTATGTTGTTCGTAACAATGTTTCCATGCAATCGCGGATATTTTTATTATCACCAAACAGCAAATTGAAACTGCGGGAAAGTATAAAAAGATTCATGGGTAGAAGCGACGTAGCTGCTGGATGTTCCAAGCGTTGGGGAAGACCTCGCCTTTCTCGTTCGCCAGCTTGTAGGTTCCTGGCTTGAGGACTTTGGCGACGATGTAAGGTCCTTCCCACGGCGGCGCGAGCTTGTGGCGTTCCCTGTTGTCCTGGCGTAGCCTCAACACCAGGTCTCCCTCGCGGAGGTCTCGATGCCGCACCTTCCGAGCTTGGTATCGTCGAAGCGATTGCTGGTAGCGTGCCGAGTGGAGCAGCGCTCTGTCTCGAGCCTCGTCCACCTGGTCCAGCGAGTCTTCCCGGTTTCGCTGGTTCTGTTCTTCTTGATAGGCCACGAGCCTCGGGGACCCGTACTCCAGGTCCGTCGGGAGGACTGCCTCAACACCGTAAACGAGGAAAAACGGGCTGAAGCCCGTAGCCCTGCTCGGTGTGGTCCTAAGAGTCCAGATCACCGCTGGTAGCTCTGCTACCCACCTTCGGCCGAACTGGTTCAGCTTGTTGAAGATTCTTGGCTTGAGGCCTTGCAGTATCATGCCATTGGCACGTTCTACTTGGCCATTGGTTTGTGGATGCGCCACCGCTGACCAATCCACGCGGATGTGGTGGTCGTCGCAGAACTCCAAGAACTTCTTGCCAGTGAATTGGGTGCCGTTGTCGGTGATTATCGAGTTGGGTACCCCGAAACGATGGATGATATCCGCCCTGGTTGCGGCGGGCGAGCAGGAGGAGAGGTGGAGGTCGCGGATCAACCCCAGCTTGTGGCTCTGCGAGTCCGCGTATGCGCTCATGCTGGTGATGAGCGCCGCGGAGTACCTCGCGGCCGTGTTGGTCAGCCCATAGGGCAGTTGCGTCGGTCCGGCTACATCTCCCCGGTGCGCTCCTTCCGCAGGAGCTACCGGTGGGGATGCGTTTCGCTGTACTGCAATAGCGTGCCGGAGCAACAGATCCGCGTTACAATCAGGAAGCACTACACGCGGGATGACACGCCGCTCCACGCGAACCTGGGGCTCGTGCAGTGCCCGCCGCCTCCTGATCTGGGACGGCGTTGGCGATGCCGGGGGCCCGGTTATCAGGCCAGGTGCCACGGAGGCGAGCCGCATGAGTGTTTTCCCCTTGGATTTGCTGCCCTCCGCGGCCTGCTCCTCCACGCGCTTCCCCTTGGTCTTGCCGTCGAAGATCGGACCAACCGCTTCCTTGCCAGAGGCGAAGTTGGTGGCGGTGTCGAACAGCGCGCTGACGCTGGTGGGGTGGTTCCGACCCAGCTCGCGCACCAGCTCACGACAAGTCGTGCCCTCGAGGAAGGCGTGGATGATTTCGGAGTCTCCCACGCTCGGGAGCTCGGTGCAGCGCTTGGAGAAGCGGCGGATGAAATCTCTGAGCGGCTCGCCGGCAGTCTGCTGACATCCACGCAGGTCCCAAGAATTCCCAGGGCGCACGTACGTGCCCTGGAAGTTGCCCACGAACATCCTGACCAGGTCATCCCAGTCGTGGATCTGGTTCGCGGGCAAGTGCTCGAGCCACGTTCGCGCGGAATCCGCGAGGTGGAGCGGAAGGTTGCGGATGATGACGGCCTCGTCCATGGCCCCGCCTAGCTCGCAGGCCAGGCGATAATCGTTGAGCCATATTTCGGGGTTCGTCTCACCCACATACTTGGCGATGGTAGTTGGCTGCCGAAAGCGCGGCGGAATGGGTGCCGTTGATATTGCATACAAACCTGTTGATATTGCATACAAACCTGTTGATATTGCATACAGACCTGTTGATATTGCATATAAACCTAACGATATTACATATAAACCTATTGATATTGCATACAAACATGCTGATATTGCATATAAACCTACTTGTATGCATATAAACATACGCCCGCGTCGGGCTGGGGTCAGCGCTTCCCCATTGGCTCGTACTCCCGCTCGAGGTCCTCCCCTGCCCGTTCGAGGGCTGGGCCGTACGGGGGAGGACGAGAGCAGGCGGAACAGTGGCGGCGAATGACAGTGGTACGCTCGCACAGGGCTCGCCACGCCTGTTGGGCGACTGGGACGGGCGGTCCTGTGGCCGGAGTCAGCGGGGATGACAGGGCGTGGCGGACCTGACCGGGGTTCGCCCTTGGTCGCCGTCCGTACGACGTTCGGGGGTGTCCGCCTACCCACTTGAGGGCTTCCCAGTGGGGGAAGGACGGGAGCAGGTAGCACAGTGTAGCGGAGTGACCCGTGCATGCCCGCCTGGTGGCGATGCGTCAGCACGGGACGGGGGCAGGTGGTACAGTGGACCTTACCGTGTCAGCGACGTGGAGCAGGGCGAAGTCCCATCCCCGTCTTTTGACTTGGGTGCTCGGTAGGTCGCGGCATTAAATGCGGTTGCCGGGCGAAGTTATCCACTTGCTCGAGGAGGCGCGCGGACCTCGAGCGAGGCGGAAGCGGGGTCGCACCCGCTCGAGGGGGTCGAAGGACCTCGAGCGAGGCGGAGATGCGGCCATGCCTGCCCGAGGGGGTCGAGGGCCCTCGAGCGGGGCGGAGATGGCGTTCGCTCTTTGGGCCTTGGGGCGAATCAAGCCGGGATGGTCGTTTGGGCCGCGGCGAGCGGCACCGGGCCGCGTTGCCCAGGTTTTGTTTGGGCCGTTGTTTACCCTAACCTCTTTGGTTTGGCGTTTTTTGAGGGTGTTTACCCTGATGGTTAGGGGACCCTCTTGGGACGTCCCCGACAGATACCCTGTTGTCCTTTTTTTTTCTATTACATTTTCTTGTCACATATCCCCTAGACAAATAATATCGTGGAGGTTCGTCGCCAAGAAGTCCATCTTTGCCTACGGACAAGCCTGCTGTTATATTTCTGTATATTGTGGATGCCTTTTGTGTTCATGGGTAATGCAAGTTAGCTTGGTTGGTCTATCCACTAGGTTCATTCTGTTTTGGAATTGATACTCCTTCTATTCTTAAATATATGACGTTTAGGACAAGTAAATTAGTTCATTTTCGAACTAAATAGCTTGTCCTAAACGACATATATTCAAGAACGGAGGTAGTATTTAAAGCTTCTGTTGTCTGATCGCATCACCTTCACAAATTATCCTAAAGCTACTTCAATTTTGGATTAGATGGGGTCTCATCTGTTTCTAATGACCTTGAAACGATCCAGATAGATGGAGCTTCTCCATTGTCTTTAATACTCATAAAGCTGGATCTATTTACAGCTACTTCAGTTTTGGATTAGATGAGGTCTTTTCTACTCATTCTGCTTAATTTTGCCAGGTGAAGCACATCACAAGAGTTTTTCAAGTGGCAGATGGGGAGTTATCGTATGTCGTTCAGATGGCAACAACCACAACTGGCCTACAGCCACATCTCAAAGCCCTTCTCAAAAAGATTTGAAGATGACCGCTGATCTCAAGCAACATGAGGGTCACCCGTTCATTACAAGCGGAGTTCAATAAGCATCGTCACATGTAAACGGATTGACTATCACCCCGTATTCAACAATCGAACACACATTTTTACTTAAAAAACCAAACATTTTTGGATTGTTCGGTTTCAGTGGGGTGGTGATGGTTTGAGGTATGAAGTGAGTTCCATCAGTTCCTTGTAAAAACATGCGCACAATGTGATCATTCTTACAGAATTTCTAGGCTAATTGGTAGATAGACCCCAAAATACAAACAGCTTGACCTCTAGAAAATCGAAGGGAAGAGTTTGTAATTGGTTCAGACAGAACGTACCCTAGAAAATCAAAGCAATAGTTTGTTAATTGGTTTAGACAGATCCTTCATGGTGGAGAAAAATATTGCGAAAAATTGACAAGATAAGATTTCCAGGGCCGCACAACCAATTCTCACGCTGCCCAGGGTGCTCAAGCCAGGATCAAGACAACAGAAACAAACACCCAGACTCCCGTTGATTTTGAGGATACGCAGAAATGACACGAGAAATAGCAAGGGGTTTAGGGTGCAGAGTGTAATAACCGAAATTAAATCTCAAATCATATTAAAGACAGACAAATTTCATAGAGGCAACCAAGTACGAATTTTAGCACCATATTTTTTGAGATCCTGCATAACCAGACAAATATTGAAGGATGTTCTTGGGCCAAACAGCTAACATAGTGATTCCCCAAAGTCTCGACACTACAAAAAGCCACTACAAAAACACCAGGACTCATGCAGATAAGAACTCCGATCACGCTTCAGTCTGCTCCCTCAAACGCCGGATTGTGCTCCTGACGGTGACGGCACTAGCAGTGCTGCAAACACACATACAAGACTTGTGAGTTCACAAAAATGTATGATGGTTTAGTGAGAAAAGAAGCTAGTAAGATTATATATGGTTCTTTTGGTTGAAAAGAAGGTAAATCTAATTTCAAAAAAAAAAGAAGGTAAATCGTGAGGACATACTTCATGGTGTAAGCACCACCAGCCTTGACCTTCCCACAGTCCTTGCATCCCCAAATTCCAACTGCTTTCCTCTTCACAGCAAACTGTAATTTAACATAGCAAAGGCAGTATTAGGGCAAAATAACATACTTCACATCTATATCTAAAATTGAAATTGTTCATCATTCTTAAACATCTTATACACCATTGAAATATGATATCAAACAGACAAATACTTCACACAGGCTGCTTTCGTGAGCTCAAACCACTACACAGTCTATCATCAAGTCTAATTGTGGCAACAAGTAGTCAAGTACAGAGCAGTTCCTAATAAAAACTGCAGTAAATAGCTCAAAAATGGTAAGCAGTAGCCAGACTTACCTTTCCACAGAACTCACAGAAGTACTTGGAGTGCTGAGACACTTCCATCTTCTTGATTTGCTTACGCAAGCTAGCACCATACCTAGTTCCTATAATATTGTAATTTGCAAGGGTTAACTTCAGAAAGTCCTGGAAGCATAGATAAAGATACAGGCCTCATTTTAAATCGCGTACCATATTTGCCGACAATTCCGGCCTTCTTGGTACGCTTCGTCTGCATAGAAATTCCAAAAACAACAGATTACACAGGAGCTTACAAATTCTTTTCAGTACAGTGTATACAGCTAGTAAAAGCGCAGTATTTCTTTTGAAACTTTGGGTCCAATTTCATGTAGCTAAACTTATGGTAAGGAATTACTTTAGCAACATCAAACTTTTCTTACAAATATACTGCTATAGCAAATAACGATCAAAACCACATTTTTTAGAACATGAACGTAATAGAGACAAGGTACTCATGATTAGAAGGACTGTCTTCTAGACTGATAACATTCAGCCTATCTTATACCAGGATTAATTGCACAGGTAGCTTATCATCTTTCTGGATGTATGTACTATCCTACACCATCACTCAGTGCCAATATTAGTTTCATAATGACCAATTGCAAAGCGGAAGAAAACATTTGTCCAAAACAGACAAAGATCGCCACCACCAAAGCTTTGGCATGCTTCCATTAGTGTTGCTGACTGTGTAATTTGAGGCCCTACTGTAACTCACACTAGTGATCTACCATGTGTTTCGTGCCTTTCCTGCACAGAAGATAGGTCACATCCAATTGCCTTCGCCTCCTCACTAACAAAGGGTGTCATGTACCCTAAGTCCCTAACAACGTGCTAGCACTTATTTGCATTGGTGCGCACAAGCAATTCAAGACTTCCAGAGATTCTAGCTCGCTAACAACACTGCTTGATGACCTATGCTCAAAACAAATATCTGCAGTTTGCAGTTTCCAAGAGTAATGGGAACCGGGAGAGCGCTCCCAAGTATTTGAAACTGGAATCACACCCCAATCCCAAAAGAGTATTCTGATCACATCGCGGCACACAAGCCCGCAGCCAAACATCAAGCCTCAGCGCCCACAAACGATCTGGCGAGACATCCTAACAAGCCGCATACAACTACGCATTCAACCGAAAAGCAACACGCGTGACAGTATGTCTCGGATCTACGATTGCAAATCCGCAGAAGGTACAGCAGGAGTTGGGCATGGGGGAGGAGAGCGGGGAGAAATGGCATACCATCGCGGCGACGGGGAGGGGGCTTCTGCGGCGACGAGGCGCGGGGCGGCAGCGGGCGGCGGCGGCGCAGTTGCGGGTAGGGCTCGAGGCGGAGGCACGAAAGAGAAGTTATATAGCGGCGCTAGGGTTTCGCTGATGTATATGGACCGGGCCCTTGAGTTGTTATATGGACTGGGCCAAAGGGAGAAGTAATGACGGAGGAATGGGCCTAAGATTTCAAACCGCAGTGCTTGGGCCCAGACCTTGGTCCCTCAAATGGCCCATCGTCAGGCATCTTAGGCTGAGTTTGGGCCTTCTACTTTAGACTCGCAAAATGGCCCATTGTCAGCCGATCAGCGTCTGGTCTCTGGTGTTCCAATTTTTTTTTTGGACGAATCTGGTGTTCCAATTTGCAAGAACACCAGAGACATGGGACCACCGTTGCGGCCACGTTGATGGAACAGCATCCTCCTCGAGCGGCATTACATTATTGATTGATCTCACGCATCCTCCACGTCGGTGGACATTGATCTCACGCATCAGAGCATCGTGGAGGCCTAAGCCACCGATAAAACAATGCCGCTGCCCTGATTGGTGCTAAAAAGCTCACAAACCGCACGCTTGTTGCTGCAAGCTTTAATCTGCAGTGATAAAACCGTGTCCGTACGTACTCCGGTACTCACACGCGCCAACTACAAGGCAGGCTGCTCCAAGACCATCGTGTGCGTTCCACAAGCAACAACCCTGCCGGGTTCAACACGTCCCCGACTTGATCTCCTTCATCCTTTTTTCTTGCTGTACCTTGGCTGTGTTTAGTTTCCCAAACTTCCCAAAAATTCTCTCTCTAAACTTCACTATTCACCTATCACATCAAATCAAATCAAATCTCTCTCCTTATACATGAAGCATTAAACATGGGTAAATAAAAAAACTAATTACATGGTTCTAATGTACGACGAGACGAATGTTTTGAGCCTAGTTAGATCATGATATGACAATGTTTTACCACAAACAAACGAAAAGTGATACAGTGCGCTACAGTTTCGGATGTGACATTTTTACCGAATTTTTCTCTCCCTCTTTTTGAAACTAAACACGCCCCTTATATGTCTAGGACGACGATTAAATTTCCCTTCCTTCGGTCATCACCATTCACAGGGCCTTGTTTAGATGCTAAATTGGGAGGCCAAATTTGGAAATAGAATGTCGCTTCGTAATCATTGCGTCACTGTAGCATTTCGTTTGTATGTGCGAAAAATTATTTAAAAATTGATTAATTAGGCTCAAAATGTTCGTCTCGTGGAGTACAACAAAACTGTGCAATTAGTTTTTGATTTCATCTATATTTAGTACTTCATGCATGTTATGACATTTTGATGTGATGGAGAATCTTCTTTTTGCATAGTAAATTTGGGATACAAACTTGGGAACTAAACAAAACAAGGCCTAAAGCTGCGAGCAACCGAAAAGGCTCGTTGGACTATTGGAGTACCTAATAAGCCGGCCGGTTGCACGTTGCTTGTGTGCTAGCCAAGTCAGTCAGCGCAGCGCGGAGCTGCTCTTTCACATCGCTTTCGCGTAGCTAGCAGCGGCACGCGACGGCTTACCGGGAAGACGACAGGCGAGCGAGAGGCGCTTGCAAGATATATACATCCCGGCCGGTCACGCAGAGAAAAGATATATACATCCCGGCCGGTCACGCAGAGAAAGAGACGCCGTACGTCGCGAGAACGGAGAGTGAAGCACGACGCGCGGTGAATCCGCCGAGGTCTGCGCGTGTTCGCCAACCGAACTTGTCGTTGGATCATCCAGGGTTATTGCGACAGTGTCTTTTGGAAAAGCAAGGCTATATACTAGGCCTGTGGGGGACATGTGCATATGGTTAACTGACAGTAAACTCTCCGTGATTAACATGATTAACAAAAGGAAAGTGATATATCAGCAGAGGCTTGTCTCTCCTGTTTCATCAAAAAAAAAAGGAAAGTGATATGTTGACGTTAATGGGAACTCTTAGGAGACAGTTCAAGTCCTGGTACTCCCGACCTGGAGCTTATATACTACTCCGTATGTTCGGTTGCGAGTAGCTAATGTAACATGTCCCTAAAGTTTGTTGAGTCGCCTAGAAATCGGCAGGTGTCGGCTTACTGCTCATAAAACGTGTCATCTCAGAAAAAATACTAAACATATGATCGATGTTCACTGGGAAAAAAGGGTGAGAGAAATATGGACAGCTATAGGAGTTTGGAGTATTATCGAAGAATTAGTTAAGGTTGATCATATCGCTTGGGATCGGTTATAATTGAAGAAGCGATATGTCTAACAGAGCTTATCCCATATATCACTAAATAATGTTGACTTGGCGGAGATGATTCTGACGGAGATAGATGAGATACTGGGGAGGGTGTCTAGTGGCATTACAGAGCAATGTAGTGGATGCAACCATGGCGGAGGTGCATGCGTTGAAGGCATTGGCTGCAATCATTTTATCATCCAAGAAGTTTGCACACTTGCACGCAAGTGGTGGAAACAATGCAAGAAGAGAATTATCGGCAACTACTATCTATGAAGTCCTGGATGCATATAAAGGGAGATGGACCTTTCTTTCTCTCTTGGGATGCCACTCATCTCTCTTTCCTTAATTTGGGCAAGCTCCCGAGCACTCAAATATGAGGAACACGAACTCTAACCCGCCTAAACCAGTATACATATCTATGTTTGAGTGCTAGCCATCAATGCAAGTCGTGAGACGCACGGCTTAGATTTACTAGTCGTGTTACAAAACACCGTCAACAACTCTCTTAGTAACTCTGAAGAATGGTACTGAAATATCCCCATATATAAGTATATAACCTGATGTTGGGAATGAATTATGGGGTAATTGCTGGAGATGCTCTTATGCATGTTTGTTTTCATAATTTTCGGGTATCCCTCCCTCCCCCCTCCCAATCCGGACACACAAAGCTAGTTCCATCAAAACCATTTTCCTTTCACCCACTCCCTGGTATAACTCAATCGCCGTCCCATGGGCATCCACAAACCGATGGTATCCCGCCGTCTTACTACCTTGCCCCTGCATCTATGTGGTTTGGTTTGCTTTCGTCTAACCGTCTATTTATAGTAAATTTACAGTAAGCCCGACCTCCATGAATCCCCTCCATAAAGCTCTCCTCTCTCCTAACTATATATACATGTGCGTGCACACTCACCCCTATAAATACATGCAAATAACTTTACCCTATAAATAGACTAAGCCAACTAATTTAAAGATTGATGAAACCACCATAGACTTCTTTTTGTCGAGAGGTACATTGCCTCGCTATTGAAGGGGGTGTTGTCTATCACTATAAAAAAATAACACGTTAAATTTTAAAATAAATTTAGAAAAATACGAGCATCCGCGCTGACTTAAGGATTTGATCGGATGGACGGATTGCATTAAAAAAAAACCTTAGTAGCAGCTACGTTCAATTCGCGCACAACCGTTTGTATACACGCCTATATAACATTGGTGTGTAACAGTTCGAGAAGTGTAGCTCCTGCGGTGTGCTCGCTTTGCTAGGAATGGTCCAAGGAGGCAAGGACTACTGCAGAAACGGCTGCAGGCTGTAGCCTGGTGAATTTTGTACGCAATCCTAATAAGGAGCTTAATGTTTGTTGTGTCGACACGTTCAAGGCATCAACCGACAAAAGAAGTGGGGGAAAGGCTCAAAGGCCGCCCGGAAAACATGGTTGGACAGCAGCGTTTGGCCATGACCTGGCGTAGGGCATCCTTTGGCATTGTCAAAGTACAACGGGCAGTGACATCACGGCGACATGAGCGTATCCATGTAGGCCCCCAAGGAGATAGATATATTCCCTGGGGAATTTCCCATTTCCCCAAGGAGAGGTGAGGATCATGGTACCCTGCTTGGCCGACGGGACAAGATTTATTCCACTACAAATAAAGGCAAAAAGAAATTGCAAGAGAAGATGCCGTGCCACTGTTCTTTTATTTTTTTAAAAAAAAGTGAATTCTTTTGTTTTGGCACACTGGAGAAAGATGCCTTGCAAAAGTTACATGTAATTTTTGCTTGAAAAAAGGCTATATTATCTGCTTTTTTTAAAACTCTCTCAGAGGTGGGAGAGAGGAAGAACCAAGAAGTGATCAAAGTTTAAGAACGGATGGTCTCTGAGAGCTCTGGGGGGAAACAATTCAATGGGGGGAATTATGAGTCATTCTATCACCGAGTTTTGTTTCTGCAGATGTCAAATCGGATGGGAGAAAATAGCCAGCAGCACTTTAGTTTTTCCTCTGTGGCTCCTTTAGCCCTTGCCCTTTCTATCGAGGCTAGTGGAGCATCACACAAAATGCTTCCCATTGTACGCGTCTAGTCACCACCAGGTGCCTTTTCTGGCATCGAAAGGTGGCAAAACCTTCTCCTTTATAAATAATGGCAATGTGGGTGACCATTGCGACCCCATTTTTCCTTTTCAATTCATCAAGTACATGCTTAAAGCCTTTGAATTAAAAATTCAGCAATTATTACCATACTCAGATGCTTACCTGTTCTTACATGATGTATTTCTCGGTATATCCCTCGTACATCTTCTCCAAGTTTCGTAGGTAGAAAAAGAGCTTGCAAGCACATGCAACCACCGTGGTGAAATAGGCACCTGAAAAGTTTCATCTAGACTCTTGGTGCTGAAAAGATCTCTTTTTTCTCCCTCTCTAAAGAACAGTACCGTTTCTGCAGAGTCATCTCCACTTTGTTGCTGCGGAATTGTCAATCCGTTATTGACAAATGGCAACTAATCGGGCCGTGGAAAGTGAAATAGACACAAGAAATCTGAGATCAGTGCAACCTCAATTATAGCAAAGTAGCATGGGCTCGCCGTCGTATCTTTTTCTCCAGCCACTGGTTCGTTTGCAACTGGTTTCCGTGGTCCCATGGCCTGCTTCCTCTACAGTCTTGTTGCAAGGGCCAAACGATTCTTTCTGGCCTGTTCCTTGCCCGCGGGGACGGCAATCGTCGCGCAACTTGCACCGCCGCCCCGCCCTGCCCACGCTTGGCACGGAGTTCTCCGCGTCATTTTGGCCCCGGTCTAAAGTATTACCATGCGCACTAATGAAACTCCGCCGAGAGTTTATTTGCCGGGTATGCGATCAGAATTCGTGGGCCGTGCATATCCTTCGTGTATAGAGACCGAATTTATATCTATTATCTAAAAATAAAAATAAAATTTCGCTTGCACCACTTACGAATTAACACATACTCCCTTTATATATAGGATTTAGGTGTCGTTTTGGATAACGACACGGTATTCAAAACGTAACTTTAACTTTTTATTATACTTACAAAAATATTTATTAAACATAATATATGTATACTTTTATAAAACTATACAAAACTATTTGTATGGTTTTTATATTTCTAAACTCAACGACTTAAAAGTTATATTCCTGATTTATATTTTCAATGTTTGACTAAAATTTTATTCAAAACGACATCTAAATCATTTACGGAGGAGTAGAAACAAATTTAAAAACAAGAGTCTGTTGAATTGTAGTATTCCGACCAAGCATTAATGAGCTAGCAAAAAACTAAAGGGATTCTTGAAAATTTTTGGAGTTGTCTAGCAGCCGCGTTTATTATTGGCTCCCATCATCTCTCTTAACTCTAGCGAGTATCTCTTCATGAGTTAGCTAGAGGTTTGGAGGTGGTAGGATTTACGACGAGAGAGGAATGGTCTTACAGAGAGTTGCTGATGATATGCCTAGTGATGTTGGCAGGCATAAGGTGGTGAGGTAACGCAAATTTGCCGGAGAGAGCGGTGGAGGACGTCCGGTTGGTAGGGTCAAGACCATAGTCATAGAGGGTGTGTTTGGTTACAGGACTAAGTCTAGCCTGGCTAGATTTTTAAGCCTGGGCAGCTCAAGCCAGGCTCCAACAATACAATGATTTATGTTTGGTTGGTTGACTAGAGATAGCCTGTTTTAGCTATGTTTGTGTTTGGTTGGTTGCATAACACGATACGATGACCCTGTACTTGTTGGTGGTGAAGTTACCATCAATCTGGTTCTGCTCCTCTCTTGGTCTCTCCACGCCAAGCCATCAGCTCCTCAATGGGAACCAAGAACACAAACGAATCAGTCGTCGACGACCAAATAAATTTTCTTGTCATCCAACACAGTCGCACATCCACCTCTCATGCTGAAGCTTGTGGACGGACAAGAAGCATGAAGACAAGCGTTGCCCGTAAAATTAATTCGTCATCTTGGTGTGCTCTGCTGCCGGCAAGTGAGTCATAGGATCTACTCCTCCGCCATTTGATGATGGGCGTCGTTCTTGTGCATCTGCATCTGGAACTAGGAGTTGGGGCAAAGGAGCACGCTGCTGCTGCTGCTAGGCTGTCGCTCGCGTGAGACACCACAGGCGCGAAGGAGATGGGCTCGGCACTTGCAGCTTGAGGCCTTCAATCAAGGACTCGATGTAAGTATAGTCCATCACCTACTCCCAATCCTCTTGATTTGCGGTGGATTCTTGGCCTCAAATCAGTTCATGTGTTCTTGCCATTTGTCTTCAATCGAATCTTATTCTCCTTATTGTTATCAGCATCCCGCATCGTGGACCCACATCAAGATGCACCGTGCCTGAATCGAGGTCTAGCTCATCTGATTTGAGGTCACGCGAGCTTGAATCGAGGTCCAGCTCATCTGAATCGAGATCCTGCGTTGCTGAATCGAGGTCCCGCGCCGCTGAAGCAAGGTGGACCGCAGCTAAATCGAGTTTCCATGAAGCCGAATCGAGCTCCGCCGCGGCGAGTTGAGCTCTACGGCGACCGGAGTAGAGGCGCAACCATGAGCTTGCTGATGGGACGGTGAATCTCAAAGCGGAGGTGACAAAGACGAGACAGCGACAGAACAGAAACCGGGAGGTGAGCGAATCTGGGAGGGTGCGTGCCCGGAGCCTGGCTCCGTGGAAACGCTCGAGCTGGGCGTTCCCAGCAAGCCTGGCTAAGACCCCTTGATTGCACTAGTATAGCCTGGCTATGTTGCTTAAACAGGCAACCAAACATACGCAGGGTGGCTCCAGGGAGCCTGGCTAGCAGTTAGCCAGGCAACCAAACGCATCCAAAGTTTCCGGATCGATTGGGTCAACAAACGGGATCTAGGATTGAGGGTCGATGCTCTGTAAAATTGTGGTACGGAGGGGGTATACCTCTTTGAGACGAAAATTCACAACATGGTACGTGAACTAAGAAGTATCGGGTCGATGACCCCGGAACGTGGTATACAAGAGTCAAGGAAAACAAAGAAAGAAAAGGGAGAAAAGGATAAAAGAAAAGGGCTAGGATAGCTGTCCCAAAGCCCTCGCACATATTCATTGTCCAATCTATATTGCAACGTCATGCCTGCCTCATGTTGGAGCTTCTCCATGGTGACCTCCACGACCTTGATCAGAGTTTACGACCCTACGGGGTGGGGACTAGTGAGAATTGGGACGATGACCCATGGTGACCCCGACCCACGAATTGGGACGACGTTTCCGGGTCGTGGAACGTGGCACCGATCCGTTTCCTGTTACTATGGTCAAGACATAGGTGACCACAACAATGACGTCGACGAGAAGGGTAAAGAGGATGGTGCCGTTGGTAGTTGGAACAATAGGGTCTCGTAAGACTTTGTTTGGGTGGCGACAGAGCTTGCATGAGGGCATGGCTGACCGACGAAGAATATGACTATAAATGTCCGATCTAGATTTAATGGAGTAAAAACAGAGTACTTGACGCTAAATAGATAGCCCATTAGGCCATTAGTTAAATTCATTCATCTAAACACATGTGAAAACATGTGTCTTTCTATTGATCTAGATGTCAAGCTCAGGGTATAAATATATCCTATTTTTGAAAAATTAAAGAACCTCGTTCAACATATAATGCAAGACATTTTTGTTGTCTTATATGTTGTGCCAAATGGCCACAACTTAGAAGAATGTATATTTAAGGGTAGTCTAATAGCTTTACAAAAAGAGTAACCGAAATCTAAAGAATACTAATTATATGTTTTATAAAGATAAATTATATTACCAAGAACGTCTAGCTGATTTCATCTTCATACCATTTTCTCATTTCTATGTCTGCATAGAGCCTCATTTTTTTTATAATTTTTATATTTTCACCATTATATTTCTATCAATATGTATTGCTTTTTTTTGAAACAATCAATATGTATTGCTTTTATTTTATTGGACTATACTATTATTAATAAAAGACCTATCTATGGTATTTTCTAGTAATCTTTTGCTACCTGTTTAAGGAGCCTTCTTGAAAAGACTGTAAGACTTATGTAATCCATGTGTTCCAAACAAACTCAGCTTGTCTCCCTTTTGCGTTCCAGCACCGGAGATCTTAGTCCTGACGTTTGGGAATTGGGATACAAATGAGTAATGAGTAATCGAATAAACAAAAATATATATACTCTTGCAAAGAAACCTGGAAGCAACCACAAAGGCAGGCAACGCACGCACCCAGCCAGCCAGCCGCCGTCTCGCGAATCAAAAGTTCAAAACCACGCAGCCCGAAAATCGCCATCCACCAGAAAAAAAGCCTCCCACCCAATTAACCCCCTCGCCGAAACTCGCCGCCGCCCTCCTCGCCTTCCTTCCACCTCCGCGCCAGCCCACCGCCTCCGTCGCCGTCGTGCGCCGCGGCCGCCGCCCTCCTCTCCTCGTTGGCTGCCCGCCTCCGACGTACTGACCTCCCGTTCCTCGCCGTTCTCTTCCTCCAGTTCGCACGCACCGAACCCTGTGCCATGTGTAACTGATGCCTCGTTTTTCTCGCTCTGCAGCGGCGGCCGGAGCAGGCTCGTAGGGTACCGGCGGCCCCGGGTCCCCTTCTCGGTCGAGCTGGAGGACACGCGTAGCAGCCCCGGGTTCTTCTGCGGCGAGCTGTGGTGTGGCCTCATGGAGCCCAAGGGCGAGCTGGGCCAGAAGCGTATCCTTCCTTCTCATTTCGTGCTCCATCCGGCGAGGAGAGTTGGATCCATGGATGGATTCGTGGCGTTCATGTTGCTGTTGGTGCTTTCTGCGTGCTTTCTGTTGGATCAATAAAATTTCAGGAAATGTTTTGATTTGGAGTGCTGGTGAATTTTGTCGTTCCCCTTGCTATCGAACTCCATTGCTGTTCTGCTAAAAAGCTTTCGTTTACATCCGGCTTCTGGGAAAGAAAAAAGAGTCTTTAAATCCAGGGGTGCCCTAATGGATCACTGTTTGCAGGAAATTATCGTCGAATTGTCTGTGCAGTTTTTTTTTTCTTTTTCATGACCTGGCTGTGTAGAATTCTATCAAAATTTATCCGTTTTAAATTTGATCCTGACAGTTGACATTATTGAGCCTTTCCATTCTATCATGTTATCTTTGCTGCTAGCAATTCAGTAATATATACTATTATTAGGTGCCCTTCATTATTGGGGTTTGAGAGATAGTGAGAGCTGAGCCAACTCCCATTTATTTGACAGGTACACCAATAATATGGTGCCTGCACTGAAGGATTCACAATCTTACGAAGGATCGATTAAGATAGTTGCTGGTGCAAACTGAACCAAAACATATTTAGGGGGTTATCCAGACTTTGTCCATACTTGAGGGTGGGAATTTGGAGTTTTTCCTTTATTAGCTTATAATTTAATCTTTTCTAGCCTTTATCTTTAATTATTTTACTTATAACATTCTTCCTTCCTCTTTCCAATGGCCATGCACAACATCAGTCTGCGCTGCAAGTCAACACTATCCATATCCTACTCCTGCATTTCACTGCACAATCTTGCAAGATGCCCCAAAGAATTTCTTTTTTTCCAGTCACTATGTTATTCTTCTGACCAACCAGATTGGAACAAAATATGTTCAATGTGAAAGTTCCATACGGCAGATTGCATTTTGACATGACTTCAAGGGTTACTGTTTCTTGTGAAAAAATGATTTTACAACCCCCAGAATAAGGATATCTTTTGGGTTTCACCTCTAGCCTACCCCAACTAGCTTGGGACAAAAGGCTATGTTGTTGTTGTTGTTGTACTGAAGGATTCCTGTATATTGGTTAGGTTAGTGTTGCATGTCTCAGTCCCTCAAATCTAGCTCAATCGGAGTTCCTTGGCTGCCCTTGTGTTTCTGGAGCAGAGATTAAATTGTTTCTACTTTAATCGAATGATCTGTATATTTACATTTTTAGATCTGTCCACATGATGAGTTGATAAATGTCAATTATTAGCTGCACAATATCAGCCTTGTGTTATGTTTGTTGATCATTGTGGTGTGGTTGGCTTATTTTATTGGTTACTCGTGGACAATGACCCCTAGAAGTATATATTCAGTTTGGGACCCTTGACTTTTCTATCATCCAGCTATTGAAGAAGCAATGGACAGCTTAAAGATTGATGGTAGCACGAAGGCAAGAAATGTCAACTTGGTGAGATTCTCGTTCCTATTAATCCTATACACAATATACTAACTTGCTTATCTTAGCGTATAAGGAACACTTTTATTTCCTTATTTGCCCTTTGGTTGGTTAGTTGTGTTATGTCTACCTTCTCCTTGATGCCTTTCATCTTTGACCCTTGTAGCCTGCTAAGAAAGACGCAAGTTCTTCTGATGCAGTATCTTGCATTTCCTCGGGCGATGCGGCTAGTACCGTGAAGGAAAGTGAAATGAACCAAGAAGCTTCTGTTGGGGACCAGGGGATGTATTACTACGGATATTACTATCCTGGTGCGTAGACCAGTATCATGATCTGAAGATTATAAAAAGCACTGTCCATTCATTTGACGATTTGATTGTTTGTTTAGTGCAGGCTCATATGGAGGATGGGATGAGAATGGCTACTTTGTTGGATATAATGGCCTGGAGATGCACCCAGCAGTAAGTTATAATAATAGTGTACTTCATTAAGTGTTAGATATGCCTTTTTTATAGTTGTCAGTAGTGGTCCTATCTAAATCAAAACAGTATTGCATTTTGTGTGTCCTCTTTGGTGGTGAGGTGGTATCAGCAAACTTTGTGCCTGTTGGCTATCATCTTTTCTTTGCCATGTTTGGGAAAGTGGCCAACTATTTTTCAATGCGACTCTTTATTCTTCTATTGTTAATTTGTTATCCTTGTTCCAAATATCTCTCTACAAGATATGTTAATGATTTTTGTTTATCTTTCTGTCAGTTGTTATTTCACTGTATGTGTTCAACTGTTCATGACCCCATGACTCTTGTGTTGTGGTGATCCAGATAAACAAAGCTGAATGATTGCCAGTGGATGGGTATACCTGTTTTTAGTGAGGAATAGTCTTTTTAGTTGCATGCATGCTATACAAGAAATTACAGTCAAGGTCCATGTATATACTTCCAATCGTAATCTTGAATGATGAAGTAAATTATGAAAGTGTTGTTTGGAGCACTTAATTTCAAAAGCAGTGATTGAATTGATGCCGTTTTTGTGTTCCTTATCATCTATTCTGTCGGTGCCACCATTTCCAGGATGAACTGTTCCTTGAAGGTTTTGTGAAGCTGTTAAAGATGACAAATTGCAAAGACAACTGTTTTTATATCTGCTTTATGTTCCATTTCAGGTGGTTCAGGCTGATAATGGGTCATATTTGTGTTATCTTCCGGGGTATGAAAATGGATATGCTTCCTATAGTCCGGTTGTTGCTGGAGGAATTACTAGTGTGGATGGTCAATATGTCAGCAAAGAGCCATATTACTCCACTGCAATTCCAGTGCAAGATCCTAGCACACCTGGGGTTTTTGCTCAACCAATTGCTTATGGATCTGAACTATTCCCTGCATACTCATGGGACCCTTCTTTTGTTCTTCTGGACGGGGTTCAGGGACATCCAGTTGGTATGCATCAAACAAATTATGCTGCAAGACCAAAGTATTCTTCTAATAAGCATGGTGTTCCTTCTTCAAAAGCTGTCTGCAGTGCAAAATCTACTCCAGAATCTATCAAAGGATCATCATCAGCTCTAGAAACTGTACCGAATGTTGCCAATAGCAGCCCATTATCAAAGGGTGCGAACAAGGTATTTAAAAATTCCTGTAAAACATAGATCTTGGCTCTTGGCCCATAGAGGCAGGAGACTTAATTTGACATGCTTGTTCTTATTCTAGGCATTTGGTGCTTCCATAACAAAAGGATATCTTCCATCTAGCAAGTTTGTGACGCATAGTAATAACCAAGGAAAAAGCAGTGTTTACCAAAGCAAAGGCACCAATGTGAAAGAAAGTGCTAGAGGCTGGAACAACAGTGAGAAGCTTAAGACGGGATGTAAGCTAAATGGACATAGTGATTCTGACATATCTAATGAAAATAACCACACTGATAACCCAAAACACAGTTTGAGCCCTCGAGGTGGTATTGTTGGATTGTCAAGTGCTGAAGATGCTAACAATATCAAACCTTCACCTGTCACGATAAGCAAAAAATCATATAATCTTCCAGATTTTGTTACGAAGTATGAGCAAGCTCTATTCTTTGTAATTAAATCTTACAGTGAAGATGATATTCACAAGAGCATCAAGTACAATGTCTGGGCAAGTACCCCTAATGGAAATAAAAGACTTGACAATGCCTATAGACTTGCACAGGAAAGGATGACAGAGAAAGGAACCAAATGTCCTGTTTTCCTTTTTTTCTCGGTAAGTTACATGCTACTAATTGTTCCCGGAGAATTATTTTCTCATGAACATCACCGTGAATCTCAGAGTAGTGTCTGTCCCCATGGTATCCAGACATTTGTTCTTATTCAGTTTTTTTTTTGAACTGAACTGTTCTTATTCAGTTAGCTGATTGTTGTTTGGGTGCTCAATTTCACATAGGAACTGCACAACAGGAATGATTCTTTTCTTCTAATTTCTCTATTTATTTTAAAATAAGAGAACATATAATAATATTGCACAAGTAGATGTATTTGATTTCTTAGTTCCATGTACCTTTAGACTTTTGTGCAGTAATCATTACAACCATCTAAACCTGCTGCACCATTACGTGGGTATAACAGGGAGCAGCTCCAACCTATGTTTAAACTGTCTGATAACATGCTGTCTTTGTTTCCTTCATACTTCCCTTCACATTCTGTGGCAAGTTAATGAGTTGCATATCCAAGCACCCCTTTTATGAAAAGGGCAACATTGTTAGTTTCCTTTTGACCTTTCATATTAACTATTAAACTATGATGGTCAGGTTAATGCAAGTGGTCAGTTCTGTGGCGTGGCTGAGATGGTTGGTCCAGTAGATTTTAACAGGAACATGAACTTCTGGCAACAGGACAAGTGGAATGGTTTCTTTTCAGTAAAATGGCACATTATCAAGGATGTGCCTAATCCACAATTTCGCCACATAATTTTGGAGAATAATGAGAACAAACCTGTGACAAATAGCAGGGACACACAAGAGGTATGCCTTCCAATATCTAACAAGAGTTCCTGCGGGTTCGAGAAAAAAAATATCTAACAAGAGTTTCTTGGTATTTTTTATAGGTTAGAGAGCTTTGTAAGTTAATTTTTGTTTCATTAGAGCATGTCAAGAAATTTGTGTGCATATGATTTCATACTACTGCCCATGTGGTTCTCCCTTTGATCGACAATAGGTGTTACCACCAGGTTGAGTTATTGTGATTAAAGGTTTACTGGGGAAAATTGAAGTACGGTTGGGAAGAATCAGCTGAAGAAACAGCAGTTTCTTTGTCTAATCTGGCCAAACTTGACTAGAACTTGTATCATTCCTGTGCATTGAACATTTTCAAGAACTTCTCGTGTAAAACGTCAATATTGGATGACTTTGACTTCTACGAAAATCGGCAAAAAGTAATGCAGGACAGAAGGGGCAAGCCGGTTACTACATCATTTGATCAACCATCGGTATGTATGCAATCTGGACTGCTTATGTATCACTACATTTATCCTCTCTGTTTTGTACTTCTACTTGCAGTATTGGGTGTTCTTCGATAACAACATATTATTGGTTCTATTATCTGTTAACTGTATTTATGGACTAAAAAGAAACGGATTTAACCTGTTCAAATACCATAAAAACGGCAATGCTATGTTTTGTCACTTATGATTGGTGGAAGGGTATTGCAAATTAAGATCGATTGCCTTGTGGTAACAGAAGATTTTAGTTCCATATATTACTCTGTGCAATAAAAGTAACTTGTCATTTACATTAGTGTTGACAAATGATGGTTATTTCTTCCTCATTGATGTTTATTTTCTGCACAGCCAAAAGCTGAAAAAGCAGCAGAAGTTAAAAAGCAAACACAATTGCTAAGTGCCACAGAGCTTGATAGAACTAAGAGTAATGAGGGGCAAGGCACCAATGTTGGTATGGTACTTGATACAACCAAGAAAAATGAGGAGCAGAGCAACAATGTTGCAGAAGTACTTGATGTGGCCTCGAATAATAAGGAGCAACCCAGCAAAGTTGCAACAGAAGGATGATTACTGTTAGGGTAACTTGAACTGGGAAAAATGAGATAGCCTCTGAAATGGACTTCAACCTGAAATGATAAGTTCGATGTGTATAAATGTCAAGAAACAATCATTCTTCAGGGTTCCAGCAGAAAAGGGAAAAGGTTAAGCCATGAAACTGTCTTCCCACGAGAATCATTCAATGACTGGGAAAAGGTTCCAGGACAAATGTAGGCTGAGGCCCTGGGCATCGAAGGCATTAGAGCATCCTCTATTTTTTTTTTCATCTTGGAGGGCATTTTCTTTCTTCTGTTGCATCTTTTTCCTTCTTTACCAAAGGGTTGCTGAGGTTTGCCAAGCAGTTTGTGCTGTGGCTCAAAGAAGCCAGTTTGCCTCATGGCCGGGTGTTTCTTAGAGCATGTTTGTTGATGTGGTATGTGTGGGTTGTCCTCTAGGATGTGGTTTGTGTTGGGTGTTTTCTTTTAGAACCTGTGCCCTTGTTCTAAAAAAACTAACATAGAAGAAAAGATGAAGGGTGGGAGACGGTGTGGGATTAGGAATTGCTAGCATTATAATAACATCATATGGCGTTGCTGTTTCTTCCATTATTATCAAGAAAAGGAACAAAAAAGATTTGGAAAGCTGCTGATGTGTGCTTCACAGATACCATGTGTCTTGCAGCCTGACATGAGGCTGCTTTCGTTTTCGCTTGGTTCTTTCTGGCCGTATTGGGTATTTGATTTAGACATCTGTGGCTGGCCTTCGTTGCGTCGTGATGAATGAATATATGTGTAAAGCTGTGGAGCACTTTCCAGAATGATTTCGACGGTTTGTGAACTCACATCCAGTCCTTCCGGAAAGGGACTTCCTATCTGCTTGCTTTCTGATTCTGCGTACGGATGGTGTATGTCTTTTGTAATGTTGAGAGGACTTGTTTTGTGAATCCATTTTATATGATGATAGGACGGTCGTTTCTGAGTCGGCTGATTGCCTGCTCTTCAGTGCGAAACATAGAGGCTTTGCAGCCTTCAGATTGCTTAGTTTGAGAAGTTCCGAGCTTCAGCTGGCTGCTTACGGTTTTTTAGGGCAGTTGCTTGCTTACGTTGTGGAATTATTTTACCATTGGATCCTTTAGCAGAATAGATCCACATGATTCATTTTTTCGTTCTTTTGAAGACAAACAATGCTTTTGTTGTTTGTGCCAGTTTTCAATCAACTGCTCTAGTTGTTTTCTTGTTTGATCGACAATAGTTGTTACCACCAGGTTGAGTTATTGCGATTAAAGGTTTACTGGGGAAAATTGAAGTACAGTTGGGGAGAATCAGCTGAAGAAACAGCAGTTTCTTTGTCTAATCTGGACAAACTTGGACTAGACTTGTATCATTCCCGTCCATGGATGTAGGACAGCCCAACCCAAATTCCAGGCTGGTTTCTCTGGGCTGATCTCCCGCTTATGGGCCTAAACGATTCAGAAGTCATCTCCACAGCAGACAGCAGTGTTAGGTCTGAAGACTTGGTGCGTTGCCCGGCAAACACAGCCAACGAATTTTGCACACTTTCAGTCTTTAATGGATGATGAAACCAGACAACCAGTGGGTAGGTCTGAAGACTCAGGGCATTGGTTGGTGGATTTAGTTTGTCCATAACCATCTCTACAGTTCAACTAACTTGAGACAGGAACTAAGTTGATTGTTTGTGAAAGTTTGCATTGTGAAACAACGTTAAAGACGCATTCTCTGTCAGTATACATGTACGAAGCCCTGCGAAAGGAATTTTCTTCTAAAAACAAATGATCTTCTTTTACAGCTTCAACCAAACCGGTCACGGCTCACAGTTCCAGGACCAAGCCAAAGAAAACCACAGCACAATTTAGCCTGCCGGTCCATCCATTCCAAGCGGAGTAGCGGACAACCATTCGTTCACACACTGAGACACAAAAGATCATAGCATTCACAAGTACAGGCAGACTAGGCAGTCAACTGCAGGAGTGTGGATAAACCAGGCAGCCAGCGCTGTCAGGCACTCAGACTCCCACTCCGGCTGTCCCAACAGAGACGCCGAGACGGGCGCCACCCGCGGCCGCTGGGTCCCGGGGGCGCGGCCGAGCGGAGCGGGGGCACAAAACGGTGGCGCCGTCCAGGACCGGGAGCGCCGCCGGCCGCCGCCGCGCGGCGCGCGCACACGGGAACCTGAACCTGCAGGTCCGCGGCAGAGAGAGCACTTCACATGCAGCAGCCGGCAGCCTGCCGCAGCGAGCGCATGTACTTGCGGCGCCCTGTCAAGTGTCAAACCAAGGACGCGCGTGCAATAACACAGTGACACACACATGCCCCTATTGACCTAGTACTCCCCTATACTCTTGTTTGGGCAAGCGGTCCCTGCGCGCAGAACAGAACAGCCGGATCGACGGGCGGCAACCGCCGTTGCCGTACCAAGGGCTAACGGTTTGTCAGTGTTGACCGGGCCTACGTGCGAAAGCCACGCAGGCAGAGGCTTCAGTCGCCGTGCTGCCACCGGGATCTCCATGCATTTGAAGAAGCCCTCGTTCTTGTGGAAGGGCTGGCGCCGCGACAGCCATTGCCTGCCTGCAGCCCCCTCCTTTCCGGCGCGCCCCAGCTTCGGTCCCAAGTCCCAACGACGTCGAGCGGTGCAGCGGCAGCCAGCGGGCCAGGCAGGCCAGCAAGCTACCGTGATCTGCTCACTGGGGATAAAATCTGGACATGGATAAGGATGCCAAATTTCGCCGATTAGAAAAGGCTTGGGTTCGTGACGCCCCTGGCACAAAAACCACGCGACGCGGGCGTCGCAGACTCTCCTCGGCGGGGGCCGCGTCAGCGGATGGTTCCCCCGTGTCGTTTCCGTCCGCGCCACGCGCGCGCGCTCGCGGCCTCGGCGAGTCGGAGAGTTCCCCTGCTCCTCGCCGCCGTTTGCGCATGTGCGTATCGGTGATTATCCATGTACTCCCTCCGTTCTGAAAGACTTGACGTTTAGAACAAGATTTGAATCAAACATTGAGAATATAAATCATAAATAATTTTTAAATTGTTGAGTTTACAAATGTGAAAATTATATGAATAGATTTGTCTTGAAAAGTACTTTCATAAAAGTATACATATATCACTTTTTGATAAATATTTTTATAATAACAAGAGACCAAAGTTGTATTTTGAAGACCATGTCGCTGTTCTAAACGTCAGATTTTTCAGAACGGAGGGACTACTGCACACAGCATGCTCGAGCAGTTGAGCTCGATCGTGAGTGATATGCATGCGGCGACTCTGCTTCCGTTAAGCCTAATTAACAAAATCTGTCAGCAAATCACACACTGGAAAACAGGTGCGTGGTTAAGGCACAGTACCGGTTGTACCTGTACTTCACTCTCGCAACACAGAAGTACAGGCTGAGCCATCTATACTTCGACTTTTAGCGAGATTATAGCGTGTATGTAAGCAGCTCAATAATAACCACAAGAAGACGTGCATCAAAGACTGTGTATCTTCCACACCATTGGAATAAAATGGGACTTACTGTACACCTCTGAAACTGACAATTTTGTTACAGCGAATCAATGTGAGGAGTGGACCCTTGATGCGTCTTTCTCCCTGATAACGGCTGAGGCTAGTTGGACTGCCTCCCACCACTTTATCATCAAGGCCGTGCCTGCACACCTTTGAAACGTACACTCAGGTTACCCTGTCCCACAGATTCTGCTCATTAGTTATTATCACTTTCAGGTCCTAGAAAATTAAAGTGAGGTTGGCTAACCCAATCCAAACATTATCCCAAAATTTGATCATTACCATCCCCAATCTTCCAAAAAGTTCCAACTATGTAACTTGGGTATGTAGCCCATGCATGTCACCCTTTTTCAAAACTGGTTATAGTCCTAACATTTTTGTAACTATTTGTGTTGTACTTAACATCTACTAGTTTCTTCCACAGCAGATCCTAACCATCACAATAATACCTTCTAATCCAAAACTCTTGAAGGTTAAAGCTTAGGTCTCTTAGGTCAGGGACCCCAACCCCCATGTTCTTTACCATTGCAAACAATAGACCAATTTGCTAGGTTGATAGTTCTATGGCTATCAAAATTGTTCCAAATATAATATGCCATGGAGCTAGTTAATAATTTGGACGGTCCATTTAAGAAATTTCATAAAGGACAAAACCTCCTGTGAAATACTAGCTAAATAAGTTTTAATCGGGACTAAACCTCCTGTGAAAGTATACAACAAGATGGCTCCAAAAATACTACTGTGCATATATGGAGTATTTCTTACGCTATTTAGGTGCATTTTTGGATTCTCGAGTGTTAGACATGCCCTTTTTTTTTACATACCAAGTATGTCTTACGCTCTTTATATGCATTTTTGAATTCTGGACTTTCAGACATGCATGAAGTTTGGTTGAGAAACAACATTGCAATATTTTCTTTTTAACAATGCAGAAAGATTAATTTTCCCTTGAGCTAATTGAACTTAATGCATTAGAAGAAACACTATTACAAAATTTATGCTTTATTTTAGAATAAGTGCCAGCGTACTTATCCATAGATAAGTCTAGAAAAATTCATAAGAGCCATAAGAGCAATTTTAGGAATAGTTCCTAAATCTGACCCTCCAAATGTTAAAACGGGGCTAGCTCTATTTTTCGAAGGTCTTAAAACTTGCTCTAACTCCAAAAATAGCCTTCAATATAAAGATGGCTTCCTAGACACCCTTAGAGACCTTCCCAAAATAGTGGGTTTAGTAGAGGGCCTGGTGAATGTACATATTTTTTTTTGGCTTGGCTCTATAAGAGCATCTTCAAGGATGTCTAATAAATATTCCCAATAACTAATTTTGTGAGCAAGAATGAAAACAAACAAAACTCCAATATTTGTTTAATCTTGATCCCAATGTTTCTCTCCATCTTGAGCAAAATCCCTTCTCTGCGTGCTCTTAATCCCACGAAAAAATGGCGGAGGAAAGAATCAGGTGCTGATTCCATAGACGAATGATGTGGCAACAATTAAATCTTATGGACCAATTTTCTAGAACTATTGGTTGGATGGATATGTTTTACTCCCAATAATTTTAATTAACAAGGTCCCAAAACTAGTAGTTTAAAAAAAATTACACTTTTAGAGATGCTCTAAATTTTAGTTAGAGGATTGTTTTTATATAGAGATTCTGCTCGAGTTGCTCTAAAAATCTATTGCAAATTTTAGCACCAAAGGAGTCTAGCTCATTGAAACTTCACAAATCCATTTGTATTTAATAACAAATTAAATCAACATGAAAACCACAGAGAAGCATATTATAGATATATTCTTCAGAGTAGCATCCAGCTGGTCCACAAAATGTGGTCAATGTCCTCTTTTATCGAACTTTTAAAGGTTATATTGTAAATATCACAAGTCTGGTATATTTTACAATATTTTATGCTAATGGTAATTAGCAGTCAAAGTAATGTGTTAGGTGACTTTGCTTATGTCTAAAGCTAACACAAGATTCGAGTATCATTGAAAAATCTATCATCCAATCACAAAAATGCTGCATAAAACATAAAAAAGTTTGATGTGTCAATCATAAATAGATCTGTTTCCTTCCACTTTCGATTTGTCGTATCTCATATTAATTTTTTCTCATCTAAGTTTGTTACTCTTAGAGTCTCAATACAGAGGTATAAATTGGAAATACAAGACATTTTTCTTAAAGTAAGTCAATGATCATTCTAGCTGACCCAAAAGCAAGAGGCGGTGTTCCAAGCAACTTGTAGAGAACTTGTGGCTCACTTGATATGTTTCCCCACCGGACAAATAATGAAAGTTTGCCGGTAAAGTCGAGGGGCTAAAAATTAAAGTTACACATTATGTTAAGATCATTGGCTTGTATATAGTAATCACCTTTAGTTTACTCCTTACCATTGGTGAATGCTGATCAATTTATTGTCGCGCCATCATTCATCTCGGGCTTTTAATTTGAGGTTTGATGAAGTAGCTGCAATGATCTAGTGCACCAGCACTACGACCCGGCACAAGGCCAGTGAGGATACATACGAATTTGTTGGAGAGCAATAACAAAACATATCACCGGAAAACTAATCAAATCCCATCCAAACAAATGACTCCCCGCCCGTTTATTCCGTTCCCACTATTTGCATTGCTTGATGATCGATCCCATCACCCACGAAAAAGGTCGTAATCGACCTCGCCTCGCCCCCCCTTTAAAAAGAGCAGGCTAATCTCCCCCCCAAATCACCCGCACTTATCTCACTTAAATACTCCCCACTACCGCACTCCCTCTTCCCTCCTCACCTCACCTCACCTCTCACCTCGCCCTCCCACAACCAACTCTCCCCTCGCCAATGCCCACCAACACCACCATCGCCGCCGCCGCCGCCACCACTCCGGCGCCACTCCTCGACATGTCGCCGCCTTCGTCGGACGCCACCGCCAATGGCGCGGCGCGGCGGCGGCGCAGGCGGCTTCTGCTGCTGTGCGCCAACTACGCCGCTCTGCTCGGCGGCTCGGTGGCGTCCAGCCTTCTGTCCCGTTACTACTTCGCCCACGGCGGGCACAACCGGTGGGTGGCCACGCTGGTGCAGTCGGTCGGGTTCCCCGTCCTGCTGGTGCCCGTCTACGCCGGCAGGCCGGCGTCGCAGCCCCGGCCGTTCGCGTGGTTCACGCGGCGGCTGCTGGCGGCGTGCGTCGTGATCGGCGTGCTCATGGGCGTCAACAACCTGCTCTTCTCCTACAGCTCCTCGTACCTGCCCGTCTCCACCTCGTCGCTGCTGCTGTCCACGCAGCTGGCCTTCACGCTCGTGCTGGCCGCCGTGATCGTGCGCCACCCGCTCACCTTCTCCAACCTCAATGCCGTCGTGCTCCTCACGCTCAGCTCCGTGCTGCTGGCGCTCCGGTCGTCCGACTCCGGCGAGCGCCCCGACGGCGGGAGCAGGGCCAGGTACTTCGTCGGCTTCGCGGTCACGCTCGGCGCCGCGGGGCTCTTCGCCGCCTACCTGCCGGTGATGGAGCTTGTGTACCGCAGGGCCGTGTCCGGCGGGTTCCGCATGGCGGTGGAGGTGCAGGTGATCATGCAGGCGGCGGCGACGGCGCTGGCGGTGGCCGGGCTCGCCGCGGCCGGCGGGTGGCGGGAGGAACTGGCGCGCTGGGACCTGACGCCGGCCGCGTACTGGGCGGTGCTGGCCGCGCTGGTGGTGACGTGGCAGGCCTGCTTCATGGGCACCGCCGGGATGGTGTACCTCACGTCGTCGCTGCACAGCGGCGTGTGCATGACGGCCGTGCTGACGGCCAACGTGATCGGCGGCGTGCTCGTGTTCCGCGACCCGTTCGGGTCGGAGAAGGCCGTGGCCACGGTGCTCTGCGTCTGGGGCTTCTCCTCCTACCTCTACGGCGAGTACAGCACGCAGCAGAAGGCGCAGGAAGGCGACGGCAAGGTGGCGGCCGCGTCCGGCGGCGGCGGCGGCGAGCACAAGAGCGCGGCGAGCGGTGGCGTGGGAGGAGGAGGAGGGGGTGCAGTGGAAAACGTTTGAGCTCTGGCTGCCTTTTTTTTTCATTTCTCTAGAGCACATAGTATATGAAACATGGAAATGTGAAGGGAAGGAGAACATGGTGCGCACGCAGGAGGATCGTGAAGGATATATGCATGTACATCCATTAATTGTGTCTAGCTAGTTGCACAATGCATGCAGCATGCAACATAAACTAGGCCTGCATGGCACAAGAGACAAATGCTCTCTGTACATACTCCTACACACTCCGGGTAGAGACAGGTTGGTGGTGGTTGTGGTTTGGTGCTTACTTGTTTGTATGGTTTAAGGTTTAGTGTAACTGTGGATAGATATGGATGGATGGATGGCGTTATATCAAAAATGTTACAAGTACTGCTCCTGTGATGCGGTATAACCTATTAACATGAGTGATCATCCTAATCAACAGTAACTTTGTTGGATTTTTGTTGATTTTAGATGCATAAGTATCACGGACTAAGTACATCGATTAGTCGGTCTAATGTTATGTACTTGTGCGCATGAATACTGTTTTTATAGCACAACAATAGTTTATATCTATATATGAGTTGTTTGGTCATTTTCGTGTACACGCCTAAATGATTTTTTACTTTTAGGATGATGTTACCCTACCAACTACTATACTTTCAATTAGACATTAATGTCTAATCTTTTACCTCTAGGAAGCTTCTAATAATTGAGCTCAGAAAGCCATAATTGCACGACTACGCTACATTAGAAAATATAAAAGTTGATTTAACCTTGCTAGATCAATATTGCATGACCGCTTAGTTTCACCCATATTGTCACACAAACATGTATACATGTCTGCGCTTGACATGAAAGTGAGGATCACTATTTGATGAATACATCATCATCATTTGGGTGGTCACCAAAGTGGATCGATTGCATAACATCCAAATGTAAAATATATGCGGGCTTGTTGGTTGTCCAACTCCACATTAGAAAATAGGGATGATGAAAGGGATAGGCGCACAATTTTTTTCCTGGTGAGGGAGGAATAATCATCCTCAGAGATTTAAGTCCACACAAATGAAGGTGGACTACATAGTGGTCATATAGTTAATACTTTACTCACTCAGCCAATCATGCTTCGAGTTATTGGGGGTTGAGGCATTCACGAAATAGAAAAGCAGAAGCAGCACAAAAGAGAGAGAAAAGAGGGACATCAAGTGAAGTTGACATTAGCCTATGAATTGAATGATGTTACAGGCGCAACAAAATGGCAATGCACGAACTGGTGTTCTTTAATAGAAACTGAACTAGAATCAATGATCATAGTGTGCGTTTAGGTATTAATTAAAACTTGGTATTGTGCATTACATAGCTAAGTTGACATCAAGGAGAAAACTATTTGATCTAGGGAAAGTAATGCTTAGCTAGTTGTGGTAAAGGAGAAATGCGTGGCTTTTGTTAGAAAGAAAATGTTGAGCCGAGTGAGAATGATGTGTAATGTGGGTGGGAAGTTAGCTTGGTGGTTATGGTGTTCGTTCATCATTTTTGGACTAAACAACTTAATTGAAGCGGCGGCAGTGTTATAAACAAATCTCCGGCAGTTACAATGCCACAAAACTTCCACAGAAAAAGTGGGTGTGCATAATAGTACAACTGATAATCCTTTTTAGCTTTGTGTAAAGATAATATAAACTTCTAGTACTAAACTAAGAATGCATGTCTTTTTTATTGTATTTTGCCAAATTTGTAGGGTTCTAGGACGGAACCTAGGAAGGTCACCCATACAAAAGGAACAACAAGTTTGCGAAACCCTATTCATGAACTAAAAGGTTGCAACCTTTTGGCATTATGAGGAGCTGTATTAGTACTAATTAAAGATATGATGTAAATAATATTTTCTCTACATATAATTATGAGAATTGTCACAAGGTAGAAGTGCAAAGTTTCAAAAAAGATGTGGCTTGCAAGGACAAAAGGAGAAACTAGGAAGAATTGGAAAGAGCATACAGAGGTATGACATGTACATTCTAGTAAAAAAGGATTATTGTTTCCTTTATGTTTGTAATAATATAAATTAAGGATTCCATCAGTCTCACTCAATTTTTTTACACAACTCTGCGAACACACACATAAATAAACGTACCATCTAATACTCTTGACACTTGGACAATTCCATCCAAATCTCTGAGTCAAGGTGAGAATAATCAAGCATGCCACCATAGTTCAACTTTCCTTTTTCTTTTAGTTGAGGGATTGCATATCTACTGGAAGATCTCCTTTATATATATAGTGCAAACATAGATGCTCGCATACATAGATCAGGTGTACACTTGTCTTACCCCTAATAACGTCTATGAGAGATTAGGATGGTAGATGTTGATATTAACAAAGTCAAAGTTACCATTGGTCTCATTGATGAGTATGTCATCTACCACTAAAATATAATAATCCGCAAATATGAGCACATACCATGCGTTTGATACTTGAATCCATAAGGAACCTGATCAATTCTGTGTGAAATAGAGGGAAAAAGTATGTACTGATGAATAAAAAAATTAGCAATCACCACAATGGCTAAATTCTAACTTATTAGCTTGTGTCGCCACAGTCCTTTCATCTACATGTTTAAGGAGTTCTAGGACCACATTGTTCTAAAATTTAGAAGAACCGTAGAAGTTCTTTGATTACTAGGAGTAATAAATAAATAAATAAATAAATAAATAAAATCTACATCTTTATTCTTGTTTGTCAAGATTTAAGATGGTGTATGATATTAATTGAATCCATTATAGATGCGTAAAGATAAGTGCACTAAAAGACATCTTGGTTTGTCATGATCACAATATGAACAATACTGCCTAATGGTGTAGGTGAAATCATCATTTTTATGGTCTTCTAGAATATTTTCATGATTGACGTGCTCCACCTTTATACATTTTCAAGATTACCTTAGTATCATCTCCCCAGCATTATCAAGTCCTTCTCCAGCTAGAAGATCTTTTGCATAGAACATTCTTATTGTTTCCTTGACATAAACACAGCGGTGTCCATGTCCATCCAGGGGCGGAGCTAGAGCTTAAGGGGGGGGGTGCACTACTTAGTTGTATCCAATGATTAGGCTCTTGATTTGTCTATTGAGGCTGCTGGGTGCATAAATTTTAGTCTGAGGGGTGCATATAGGGTGGAAATCTAAGGGTAACAATTGATTTTTGATTTTGTTGTGGGTGCAGCTGCACCCAGAGTCTACTACGTGGCTCCGCCCCTGTGTCCATCCATGTTGCCATCATATACAAACACCTTCTGTTAGAAATTTAATATGCACCAAATAGATATAAATACATTAGCTTAGCTAGTACAAAGTTAACAATAATTGTCTGCGACTACTTAAACCTTAATCTGTTACTAAGGCAAAATCATTATTGATACACGACTTGTTTAGTTTGCCTTCTGCTAGTAGTCGTTCATTCAATCGAACTGTTGTTCACTTAGATGATTATTTAGTCCATTTAAGCGCTACAGTTTTTTGGCTGTAGCCTTTTGGCCTAGCAGGCCGGGTATTCATTTATCCATTATCTAAAAAAAGCGCTACAGTTTTGTCTTAAAATAGTTCTTAGTCCAAATATAAGACTAAAGATAAGTGAGCAACTCTTTAGCATTTAGGATTTTGGGTGAACATTAAATGTATGATGCTGTTTGCGCACGTATAGCTACGTCTATGGGACAATGATTCTTCCGCGTGGTATGTGCCAAGAAAGCCATGGAACAGGCACAAAAGGCAGGGCTAGGGACGTCTTCAGAATATGCAAAAATAGACACGGTCCCTATGTCAAAAAGGGCTGACTCACTTTGCATTTCGAGTGTGTAGAGAGAGAGAGAGAGAGAGAGATGTGTGACAATTATTCTGATAAGGAACACTTGGGGCACGTAGTGGAGGGGCCAGCACCAGGTCTTATATGGCATTGACAAATTAAGGGGATGCTCATGAGCTGATTGGTGGCTGGCCTAATCAGGGCAAAAAGATGGCAATTTGTGAGAACATTTTGACTATGCACACTGATGTTGCCCGAGAAAGAAGAAAGCCACACCACCGCGCTGAGGGCATGCTATGTACTCCGTATGTACTTGACCCATATTCTCAACGGTTGCCAACATGATCTGCCTTGTCTCTTTCTGTTAAACTGGGCAGTTGGAGCCTGCCAATGCCTGTCTTTTCACGTGTATGCCTTGTCACTGTTGAAGAGCTCTTCGTCGTCTTCTTGTTGGCGATTCCTTGTCGCTGTTGTCACTGTTATAGGTAACTTAATTTGTTGACGATATTCTCTGACCTCTGTCCTCTAGCTACTTACCTATACTAATGAAATTCACATTAGGGTTTCATATATGTGGTTTATTAGTCATTCTTTATCCTAAGTTTTACTTTTCAGTCCCTCCGAAAAAAGTTTAGTTTAAGCAGCCAAGCAGCAGCCTTTTGCAGATTTGTCGAATGTCTGATACGAGAAGAGCTCGGTGGAAGCTAGTTGTCCATCGTGAGAAAGCTAGTTGTTGTTTTCACGTACAAAGAGCCGCAGCACACGCGTGCTTGTGGCACTAGTCAGCACTTATCCTCCTGTTCCTGAATAGTGCATACACGTTGGAGTGGAAGACTGAAAGCAAAATGCTTAGCTACAGCTAAGCTAGCTGGCTATGCTTGCAGTTATCTCTCTGGCTACATAGATATGTTGTCTGCTCTAAAAATGGTTATAGAAACCAATAATATAATGTACCACCACCACCCCTCATACTGCCCTCAAGAAGAAAAGAAACTAATGCCCTTGGTGAGTTGGTTCTGACCAAAATTCAATGGAAACTTTTATAAAAAAAGGGCATACGTCTTAATCGTCCAGATTATTCCTTATGTTTCAGGGTAGCTGAAAAAATGAGGTTTAGTATTGTACTCTCTCAAAAGCCTCTTATGTGGCTATCAAAATTAATTAAACACGCATGATGTGTGGAGATTAGTTAAAAGCTTTCACAAAAAAAATTCCAAGTAAATATGCTATGGTATACCTATATTTTGATGGAAAACATACTCTTCCAATCCCATTATCATTTCGTATATATACTTTCTCTTCTACTATTTATTATTTTACTGGATTCAATCCTTAAGTTGGTTGATTAATCGGGAATTTCCATCACCATTTGTCACCTCATCAACACATATATTGACATGCCTATAATTTTACTTCTCTCTTTTCTCTCTGCTGTATGATATGATGAGCAGATCGTGACCTGTGTGTGTGTTGCTATCTTCCTTCTCTCGTCACTGTCGAATATGTCAGAATTCGATAGCAGTTGAATGGATCTTAACCTACCAAGGAAGTCAACCGTATGATCGTGAAGCGCAAATAAATCCGTACGGAACGCAATATCATGCTCATTATTATAGGGCCGGCTTAGGAATCCAATAATATGTTAGATTTTCTCTTACAAGTACTATTCTACAAATGCTAAGTGAATGATTATTAGGCGAGTGTACGTGAGCAGTACGTATGCATGTCTTGGCTTCTTTATCGGTGTAAATCTGATGAATGATATATAGTTCGGTATATATGAAGCATAGATTTTAAGAACTAGTATTTTGACAAATAGTTCACAAATGTATAAATGTTTTCTGTCCTCGGAAAACAAAATTCTGAAGCAAATCTTGGGGCAAAAGAAAAAAGGTTTACAAGAGAGTGGCATCCACATATTTTCTCCTTAAAGTTTGGAACCTGCAATGCTCTGCATCATGCATACATGTAATTTGTAGTTTTATTTGATTTTCATATATCATTATTACTGCTTATTTTAAAAGGTTTCCCATGCATGCAACTTTAAGCTTTGTTTAGCGCTAGCATGATCAAATTGTCCAGTATGCTGGATTGCATGTTTTTAATCTGGCAACTTACCTTTCTTTTTGCTTAAGGTAAGCTCACTAATTAAGGCCCTTTTTTATACCCATGACTTTTTTTAGGCGACTTCTAGGGACTAAACTTTAGTCAGTTGTCCTGTTTGGTTGTAGGGACTTAAAGTGACTAAAGGTGATTAAAGTGACTGAACAAAGACCATACTACCCTTGCAGCTTTGCCCTTAACCTTGGAGCCAAACAGAGGCTGCTCTTCACACCGTTGGCGCCAAAAAATAACAGAAGCTGCTGCGCCAAAGGAAATCCAGCCATTTCACAACAAAGTTTAACCGAAAAAAATAACAGAAGCTGTTGCGCCAAATACAGAGAAGGAAATCCAGCCATTTCACAACAAAGTTTAACCGAGAAGTGCTTGAGTTAGTGGCCGCGTTGCTGGCCTTATTACAAATTATCAACTCAGACAGCACATGTTTCTATTACAAGTTCATACCATCTACGATCTAGAAAACAAACCATTGGCTATCCAATCCCGCATCTGGTTCATGTTTTCATCTTCCTCCTCATTGACTGTTGTAGATGGATTGGCTTGAGAACAAGATTCTTCGCCTAGTGGAACATAATTCTCGTCACGGTGGCACCGATCAAAGTCCTCATCTGGCGTTGCATCTTGTCTAATGAAGTTGTGAAGTGCCATGCACGCTATAATTATTTGGCTTTGTTTTGGCATTGGATAACTTGGCAAGTCAAGCAAAATGCGCCATTTCATCTTTAACACTCCGAACGACCTTTTGATCACATTTCTAAGCGACGAATGTGAATAATTGAACAGCTCACGTTTACCTCTTGGCAACGGTCCTTGTCGAAACTCCGGAAGATGATACTTCGTTCCCTTGTATGGTGCAAGATACCCCGGTCGGTTAGGGTACCCCGAGTCCACGAGGCCGGCCGCCGCCGTAGATCCGGCCACGCCAATCCGCCGCCGGCCCCAGCCCGCCGTCTCCAGCCAAGGCCGGCTGCCGCAAGCCACCACGCCGAACCGCCGCGGCGCCCGCGCCACCGACCGCACGCAGGCACCGCCGCCGCAAGAAAAATGCCGCCGCCGCCCATCCTTAACCGCCCCCCTCTCCACACAGAGCATCTGCGCCCCCTAGACGCACAGGCCGGGATCGGCGGGGGCAGCCCGATCCCGTGGCCCACCGCGGTCCGCCGCCGCTGTGGCCGGATCTACGGCGGCGGCCGGCTTCGGCTGGCTTCGGTCGGCGGTTGGCTTGGCCATGGCCGGCGACGGACGTCTTCAGCAGCAGGTGCCCCCATTCACCTTCCCCGTTGGCGACACTGGTTCAGCGCCACCTAGGTGGTGGGGCTGGGGGGAGCATGGTGGGGCACCGTGGTGGTGTTTCGGGCTACGTCAGGCTCCTTCCGGTAAAGCGATGTGGAAGTGAAGAGGAGCGGGCTTCTTCCACGGCCATGTGCGGGCGGCAGGCATGGCGCTGCTCGGGCGAAAGCCTTCGCTGACACGTTTGTCGGCGACCATGGTGGCGGCGCCCTTGAGGCGTTGTCTTCCCCGTTGGGGGCACCATGGTGAGGCGTCATGTCATTTGCCGTGCGGGGCTTTCATGGTGTTAACCATGGGCTCTCAAGGTGAAAACCTTGCCCACCTATTCATGCGTCGGCGGCGCCTTGGCGTCGTTCCCTCCTTGGAGGCGCCGCATCTGGTGGCCGTATTGGCTTATGGTAGTGGTGCTGGTGATCGGCTAGTGATGTTGCCATGGAGGTGCTGAGGGCCCATGGGTGCTGGAGGGCTTGAGCTGCCGCGTTTGGTGCAGTTGTGATCTCGGTGACGGCTGGGTGGAGGAGATGCTCTCATTGCAGCCTCAGATATCTGAGTCCTTGGCAGAAGAGTATGAGGCGGTGGAAGAGGCGAGACCCCCACGCAGAGTGGCCAGGATCAGTGGGTTTAATTGGTGGTGTGTTGAGAGTGTTCTGCTGAAGCTTCACTGGAGCAGGGGGATCGACGACCGTGGTGTGCGGCTTGAGGGTGATGGCCCCATGGTGGAGGAGCTCAGGTGGCCGTTTGGGCCTGCAGCGGGCTGCGGCTTTGGCGTGGCACAGCGTCGGTAACGATGGCGCCGGTGTCGACGGCCTACTTTGTACTTCTCTCCCATATGGTCGGGGGTGGTGGTGTAGTGTTTGTGTTGTGTGCGTGCGTTTGTTTGTGTGGGGGTATACGCTTCGGCGCGTGATGTACGAATGCTTCTTCTTCTTATATGACATGGCAGTGCTCCTGCTTCCTTTTCAAAAAAAAAAACTAGAGCACTAGAAACAACATGAAAATAAATTACAGCAGTAGCAGAGTAGTACCTCTGTGTTATCCTTCCACCATTTACCAGAGGCAAGAATCAAACCATCTTCTGTCTTTCCTAATCCTGTATCTTTCATGTCAGCATCATAAAAATTCCACAAAGTCTTGCAACTTGTCATCCTATTTTTGAATTGCTTGACCTTGTGGTTGAGGTGTGTCTTCTGATAAAACTTCTGTGCTATTTTCTTGTACCCATCATTTTTCATAGTGCCTAAAGGGCAATTCCCCGCACACATTTGTTCAACATATAATCCACAGAATATAAATGTGTTTCTCTCGGTCCAATTGGCCTTGTCAAGAGGAATCTAATTCACATAATATTGAACAGATCAACAAAACAATCAGCATATATTCAAGACATCCTTCAAAATTTTGTTAAACAGAATCTTTCACATGCCCAAATCAGTACCAGAATGCTAGAGACATGCTTTCAAAAAGAATGCTAGAGACACAGGCAAAAATAGGTCACACACTCAGACTACAGAAATAGAGTAACCATGCCATAATATTACAACCAAGTGCATGGATCTGAACATACATGGCACCCATTTCAGAACAATTCAGGGGATTAAAGAGAAATGGCATGGACATAAGCACTTGGATGGTACTACATACCAGCAATTGGATGGAATTCAACAACACATGAGCTGCACATGCACTCTAATCATCTCATGCAACAATAATACAACATAGAGACATTTCAACTAAAGACAGATGCAACAACTGCACTACATCCCCATACATCATCACAGAGGCAATTCAAAAGCACATAATCAACTACTCAGGGCTGGCAATGGCAAGTTCTTACCTCTGTGTTGCCATATTGCTCGTCATCATCATCGTCGCCGAGCAAATCCTCTGACGATGGCTGGCCAATGGGTCTACGGGCGGGCATTGGGGGATCTGCTAGCGGGCATGAGCTAGGCCGGCGACCCAAGCCACGCCCAGGTGGAGCTCTGCCACGGCCGGTTCCGGCCCGGTTTCCCTTCGGGCAAGGAGGCTGGAACGCGGCGGCGGCTGCCCTAGCAACAGGAGGTAAGGCTCCTCCTCCTTGTTGCAGGTAGCCAGAGTACTCATCCAGGAAGGGGAAGCCGTCATTGTTGAGGTCCAAGCTCTCGAGATGTGCTCTTCCAGCCGATAGGGTGGGGACGGACTCCTCTGGATCCGTCGGCGCCTGTGAGATCCAGTCAGGACGACCACCCGGCTGGCTTGAGGAGGAAGAAGCGCCGGGAGATAGGAAGTCGCGGTAGGCATGACCGCGGCCGGCCATTGTGGAGGCGGAGCGAGCAGATCTGAGGGCGACCGGCGGCGCCAAGAGGGAGACGGCGAACGGGGAGAGTCGACACTACAGGGAGGGGTGGATGAGCGAGGACCGGATCTGGCGGTGGCTGCTGCGTTGGCGGGGAGGCGGAGCTGCACAGGCGGCGGTGGCGGCGGCGGCGCGGGGAGGAGAAGGCGATGCGGGAGGAGGAGGCGATGCGGGTGCGCGTCGGGTGCGGGATGGGTGGGGCCGACGGATGAGGGTAGGGGGGAAAAAGGCAGTAGAAGTTCCAAAAAGTCACCAAAATGTGACTTATGGACTTATGGGTTAGGGACTAGAATTTAGTCCCTTTTAGTCACCCTGTTTGGCATTTTGGGACTAAAAGGGACTAAAGTTTAGGTGACAAAAAAAAGTCATAGGCATCCAAACAGGACCTTAGTCTACCTTTAAGAAGTCAGTTTGCACAAAATAGGCGCATCCAAACATCGCCGTGGATAAAGTTTGTGCAAAGAGTCTATTAGACTCCCAAACGAAGTCCCTTAATTTGTTGCCCTTAATTATTATATGCGAATTATTTTTCATAATTGTTTCGCCTTGATGTCTTCCATGTACTACTGTTCTGGAACGTCCTTTGCTCAATGAACCTTGCAGATTAACCAAGTTGTTTGATATGTACACATGGGTAGTCAAGATCTCTGCAAATTTACATCATATGACTTGCATTAAGTTTGTCTTTTATTAGGTATATTGCCGAAAACTTGGCATTATTCCCTAACCCATTTTGCAAGCAAACAAACTAGGACCGCCATTTTTCCCTTAGGGATATTATACAGATGTTGATGTTTACATACACGTGCACACAATCACCCCTATGAATACATGCATACACGCCTATCTCCGTGAACATCTTTGAGAGATAGGCCAATAAATCGAAATATTAACGAAGTCACAACACACATCTCGTTGTCAACTGACACATCTCCTCTACTAAAAAAATAATTAGCCAAAATACAATAAGTATCAACGTAACTGAGTCGATGAATCAAATTGGGAAGGCGTTACACAGCCTGGGCCCCTTTGATGTCTGTCTTATTAGGGGCCATAATCTACTAGCTATTCTGATTTATTCCTACGCAAAGATTAAAAAAACTTCAAAAATACAGAAAGTCGGTAGCTTGACTAATGAAAAAAACTAACTACCTAAAAATATCTCAGCCTTAACCAATATTTGGATAACAATATATATAGTAACAGTCTTAATGGTAATAATCTCATCTTTGGCTACTTTTACGTACCCCATAGTGGTTAATAAATGTTAAGGTTCTGAGATCGCTGGTACATAATTTATTTGTAAACAAAGCACACGGGATTTGAATATTTTGATTGCAATTCTCAAATGTTGATATATGCATTCATGGCAGCATCATAAAAGTTCCACAAAGTCTTGCAACTTGTCATCCTATTTTTGAATTGCTTGACCTTGTGGTTGAGGTGTGTCTTCTGATAAAACTTCTGTGCTATTTTCTTGTACCCATCATTTTTCATAGTGCCTAAAGGGCAATTCCCCGCATGCATTTGTTCAACATATAATTCACAGAATATAAATGTGTTTCTCTCGGTCCAATTGGCCTTGTCAAGAGGAATCTAATTCACATAATATTGAACAGATCAAGACTTTGAACAGATCAAAACAATCAGCATATATTCAAGACTTTTAGCTATTGGACAGCTGATCATGCACTAAAACCTTATACTGAAGTCTACAACAGACCACATGCATACTAGAGAGTTTGTTCAGCTTCTTCAAGGTAACACTGAAATTTGCTATGAGATATAATTCTGTATGGCCTGAGAAGCCGGATCTGCTGCTGACCGGCTAAACAGCTAGCAGAAAAGGAGCTGTATATTTTTGG
>OAMR01000176.1:2183066-2224477 GCA_900205405.1 Echinochloa crus-galli
AACGCTGCTTGCTTTGGCGCCAACACAGAACATAATCGATTGAACTGAACAGAACCGATTGAAACGCTGCTTGCTTTGGCGCCAACACAGAACATAATCGATTGAACTGAACAGAACCGATTGAAACGCTGCTTGCTTTGGCGCCAACACAGAACATAATCGATTGAACTGAACAGAACCGATTGAAACGCTGCTTGCTTTGGCGCCAACACAGAACATAATCGATTGAACTGAACAGAACCGATTGAAACGCTGCTTGCTTTGGCGCCAACACAGAACATAATCGATTGAACTGAACAGAACCGATTGAAACGCTGCTTGCTTTGGCGCCAACACAGAACAAAAGCGATTGAACTGAACAGAACAAAGGCAACAACTGCACTACAATACAACAGAGACATTTCAACGAAAATCAGATGCAACAACTGCACTACATCACCATACATCATCACAGAGGCAATTGACAAGCACATAATCAACTACTCAGGGCTGGCAATGGCAAGTTCTTACCTCCGTGTTGCCATATTGCTCATCATCGTCATCGTCGCCGACCAAATCCTCTGACGATGGCTGGCCAATGGGTCTACGGGCGGGCACTGGGGGATCCGCCAGCGGGCGTGAGCTAGGCCGGCGACCCAAGCCACGCCCAGGTGGAGCTCTGCCACGGCCGGTGCCGGCTCGGTTTCCCTTCAGGCGAGGAGGCTGGAACGCGGCGGCGGCGGCCCTACCAACAGGAGGTAAGGCTCCTCCTCCTTGTTGCAGGTAGCCAGAGTACTCATCCAGGAAGGGGAAGCCGTCATTGTTGAGGTCCAAGCTCTCGAGATGTGCTCTTCCAGCCGATAGGGTGGGGACGGACTCATCTGGATCCGTCGGCGCCTGTGAGATCCAGTCAGGACGACCACCCGGCTGGCTTGAGGAGGAAGAAGCACCGGGAGATAGGAAGTCACGGTAGGCATGACCGCGGCCGGCCATTGTGGGGGCGGAGCGAGCAGATCTGAGGGCGACCGGCGGCGCCAAGAGGGAGACGGCGAACGGGGACAGTCGACACTACAGGGAGGGGTGGATGAGCGAGGACCGGATCTGGCGGTGGCTGCTGCGTTGGCGGGGAGGCGGAGCTGCACAGGTGATGACGCGGCGATGAGCTAGCTGAAGCTTAATGGTGAATCGATCAGTATATAATGATCACCCGCGCTCAATTTCCCGCTGATAGGACCGGCTGCGCACGCAACGACAGCGCCACATCCCATAAAAATTTCGCCGTCGTCCAACCACCACCATCGTCGTGAGCGTCGCCACCTGCTGCATTAGCTTTTCTAAGACTATAAGCATCAGCGACGACCCTTTCTGCTAATCAAACATGATTTTCCATATGCAAGCCCGCTAATCGGAAGCCAGATCAGAGGTAAACAAGGAGACAAACAAGAAGAACCTCGCTCTGATCCGGTATGATTGGATGCTTCTGTCGCTTCTTAATTTATTTGGATAATGAAATGAGCGAGAGGCCGCTACTGGATGCAAGTGGCAGCAATGTTTGTTGCATGGAATAATACTATGCTTTCGTCCTCGCGGATTGGGTACGGTAATTTTAGTGTCAACCAGCAGGCTAAAAGCGACGATGACATTCGATCTCGACCTTCCCTAAATTAGCTTTTGCACGATAATGGATGCTCATGCCGCGACCAGCCAGCAGCCAACTTGGCGTTTTTAGTAATGAAGATTATATTCTCCTGACGCATTGGAGGCCGGGCTCAAGGTTTTCAGTTTTGACAGCCTAATAGCAATGCTCTCACAAACTGTCTACCGAGAACAAAGTTCAGGTCAAGCCTTTGAAACTTTGATCACCTTTAGTAGCTTTTTCAAAAAATTACTACTCCTTGGTTAGATGTATTATATGCTGCCGTCACTGTGTCATATCAAACTTTAGATTTTGTAAACATATTTCCACTGAAAATAGTAGCGGTCAAATAAAGCTAAATTTCATGGGCCACGTCGTCGTCGTTGTAAACAAAAATGTCAAATATCTGTAACCGACCGGAAGAGGGTTACTGCTCTTTACTGAAAGGTAAGATCCAGTACAGCAGTCGCCTCTCTAGAATGAACTACAGCAACAGCATTATTAATTTAGTCGATTTATTCATGTCTTTTTTTTAGAGATTTACCCATGCATGCCAGAAAAGATCGATCATCAAGTAATGGTTACTGATTGAGCCAGCTGTCATTGCACTTACAAGAACATTGGTTAGCACTAAGCACATGTTCTATGTCATTCTTTATCTTCCCCAGGAATATCTTTAAACAGTTGGATTGGGTGAACATGGCTACATATGTAATACATGTAGCCAAAATATGCTCCAAATATATAAACAGTTGGAAATTGCATGCGTAGACATATAGCACGAACTAATTAAAGTACGCAAGCAACTCATCACAATTGCCCCATAATGGCCACTGGAATCGCACAAGGGGAAAAAGGGTTTCATACATGCACACAGCAATGCTCGATCGTTGTCGCCGTGGCCCGTGGGAATCGCACAAGACCGGGAGAAAAAGAAAGCGGAATTGCACCACAACGAGCAAGAACAAAAGGCTCATCAAACTTTGTCTGTATGGAAAGAGAAGGCTTTCCATACGCATCCGGCATCCCATATCCCATATTGCAGATAGATCGATGATGAGCATGGCGTACATCTCACTGCCGTCAAGCACTCAAGCCATGCATCTCCCCATCTCCCCGTGTCGTCTCCGCGCACCAGCGCGAGCGAGAGCTCGACACATCACCGTCCAGATGAAGCCAATCCTTGCTCTCCTCCCCTTTTTATTTGCTTTGCTCCGGCTATACTAGCTCTTGCAGTTGCAGGTAAAGGTACACGACGATACGATCCCCCAGCAGCAGATACGGTCTCTCTAGTCTATTCTGTGTATTGTACAAAACTGGCGCATTACTCTATCAGTGATGCTAGCTGCTGTCGAGGTCTAATTGCGCAAACAAGAGAGCAACTGGGCGGGGCATCTCTTTTCCGCGAAAGCGAGACGACGAGCGCGCAGCCGATTGGAGGAATAAGCGCAGCTAGCGCGGCAATCATGGCTCCGGGAGTTGGTCAGAGAACGAATTGAAGCAGCCGAATATTCAGTATTCACCTGCTCTCTTTCGCCTCTCTGTCATCGACGACGGCAAGAGAGAGAGGCGAGCACGATGACGCGGTATATATATGTTTATATATGTGCTGTGTAGAGTAGATGAGTAACCCGGCGCCAAAAAGGACTCTTCTGTCGTCTGCAGATGGCACCTAATTTGGGCGACTAAAATATGTGATCTCTGCTGGTTGCATCTGAATAAACTAGCCCTGATTAGCCTGGCGATGGAAAGAGGGGGTCAAAGACGAGCGAGCGAGAATCCTATGCGCTGGGATTAGGTTAAGTTAACAAAGCCACCACTACATGTGATACGAATTGTACGAAAGCGCGCCCTGGCAAATCCTATCCTAAATTCCTGTCCGGATAGGGTTAGCTAGCTCGCACGCGTTAGCCTAGCTGATTCGCTTGCACTTGCGCTCTCGCGCGATGGAAAGAAAAACAAAATCATACTGTCGAACAACGCAGGCCGATAACAAATCAGGAGTTGATAAACACGGAGGATAGCACACGGGATTGATAGATATTGGTCGCACACGGTTGGATGGTAATAATGAGAGATCTTTGTTAGCATGAGGATGTGGTTCTTGATTACCCTTTACCGTACACTACAAAACATCATCATTGTGTTACGTAGCTACCACGAACTAGAAATGGATTACAGATGTTGGTGCTGTGGTTAGTGGATGCACTGTCGACTAATCGTGGTCTGACTAGGATAGAGTTGACATGAAATGGAGCCGCCTCATTCAGGGTGGACTAGCCACCGTAACCCAACCAAACCCCTACTTTTTTTTTAGGACAAACCAAACCCCTACTGGGTCCATATTTACTAGCACGCAGCCCACTTCAAGGCGCGTCGTTCCAGCAGCCCAGTCCACTACACGCTGCGACCAGATGCAAAGCTTCCCAGCCCAACCTACCAACCACGCGTGTCGTCCCCCCCAAGGCCGGCCCGTTTTGATCGCGCAAATCACCGCACTGCCACGCATGACCGACCCAGCCGAGAAACCAAAGCCCAGTCAGCTCGCCGACCCCCCAAATTAAATAGTCTTGGACTCCTCCCGATCCACCCTTTCCCTTCTCTCTCTCTCTCCATCCGTGTGCCCGACCAGCCCATCTCGCTCATCCGCCACCGCCGCGCGGCCGTCATGAAGGACCCCTTCGAGGCTGCCGTCGAGGAGCAGGACTCGCCGCCGGAGTCGCCGGCGCCGCCCGAGGAGGAGGCCGGCGCCGCGGGGCCCGCGGACGACCCGGAGGACTACGACGGCGGCCCGCGCGCCCCGCCACCGCGGCAGCCGTCGGCCCCGGCGTCTCTCGCCGCCGCGGCGGCCAAGGCCAAGGGCCGGGTCCAGCGGGAGCAGCAGGAGGATGAAGACGACGAGGAGGACCACATGGAGGTCGACCTCGAGAAGCTTCCCACCAGCACCGGGGACCCCGACAAGCTCGCCAAGATGAAGTTCGTGCCTGATTATGCCATGCCTATTCAATTCGTATATCTACTAGTAAATTCCATTGCCTTGTAAACGGTAGAAATTCGTTGGTTCTTCGTATTCCTGGTAATTCTCTGAGTAGTAGATATGCTATTAGGCAACTGCAAATCAGCGAACCCTAATTCTGCCTATGTTAGCCACCCGTAGATTAGTTACAAGTAGAAACCAGGTAATTGAGCATTCCTTGGCTTATTGGTGTAAAAACTCATTGATTTTCCGTAATCCTAGTTTGTTTCTTAGATATGCATGTTTTGCTTGTGGATCAGCAAGTAGGCAGACCCTTACTCTGCTTTTGCAAACCACGCAGAGATCAACTACACACACTACAGAACTAGCAGCTGTCAATTGAATCCGGTTACTGGCCAATATTAGTGTTTAGCATTTTCTCTCTTTATATTATGTGTAGTTAGTGTTCCATAGTAGGCTGTTTTCAGTGATAATTTATCATTTAGAAACGAAGCTTTTTCTGAATTACTTGCTACTCGGGATTTATATTTTTCCTGTAGATTGAAAAGGATTTTTATTTTGTTAAACATGTCTATGTTAAGAAAATTATGTCTATATTCTAACTGTCTCATTTTTCAGTGCTATACTGTCCCAATTTACAGAAGAGCAGATGAACCGTTATGAGTCATTCCGAAGATCAGGATTTCAAAAATCAAACATGAAAAGGGTATGGCCAACGATAATATAAATTGAATGATTGATCTGATGTATCTTGCATATTTTCCCAAATATGCCTTGGTGTCCGGATTTGTAAATGAATATATGCATAAAGAGTGTGGATATATATTGCCTTGAGTGCAGTATTAACCCCAGTATCATTATGTGGTACCTTAAGTTTCATAAATGCTGTTTGCTAAGTTCATTTTAACTTCAGTTGGGGAAAATCACTTTGTTACCATGCCTTGCAAGAAACATACAAAGATGGTCATCTTACATGTCTTGAGTTTTATTTTCTCAAAATGCATGGATAATAACTGATTTCTTCCTAGTTTGACAGTGGGTTTCTTCCTAGCTAGATATTTAAAAGCTCAAGAACTTATTATCAAATCCAATTAATAGGCAGGATGATAACTGACTCTGATTTTGTTACCATGTGTTTGCTATCCAGTTACTAAAATTATCCATTATTGTGTTTACTTGCAGCTACTGGCAAGCATCACTGGAAGTCAAAAGATTTCTATCCCTACATCAATTGTGGTATCAGGGATAGCAAAATGTTTGTTGGCGAGCTAATTGAAACAGGCAAGTTTAGAATAATTGTATCATTTGAAGATGCCATGGGAAAAAGGGTTTCATACATGCACACAGCAATGCTCGATCGTTGTCGCCGTGGCCCGTGGGAATCGCACAAGACCGGGAGAAAAGAAAGCGGAATTGCACCACAACGAGCAAGAACAAAAGGCTCATCAAACTTTGTCTGTATGGAAAGAGAAGGCTTTCCATACGCATCCGGCATCCATATCCCATATTGCAGATAGATCGATGATGAGCATGGCGTACATCTCACTGCCGTCAAGCACTCAAGCCATGCATCTCCCATCTCCCCGTGTCGTCTCGGCGCACCAGCGCGAGCGAGAGCTCGACACATCACCGTCCAGATGAAGCCAATCCTTGCTCTCCTCCCCTTTTTATTTGCTTTGCTCCGGCTATACTAGCTCTTGCAGTTGCAGGTAAAGGTACACGACGATACGATCCCCCAGCAGCAGATACGGTCTCTCTAGTCTATTCTGTGTATTGTACAAACTGGCGCATTACTCTATCAGTGATGCTAGCTGCTGTCGAGGTCTAATTGCGCAAACAAGAGAGCAACTGGGCGGGCATCTCTTTTCCGCGAAAGCGAGACGACGAGCGCGCAGCCGATTGGAGGAATAAGCGCAGCTAGCGCGGCAATCATGGCTCCGGGGAGTTGGTCAGAGAACGAATTGAGCAGCCGAATATTCAGTATTCACCTGCTCTCTTTCGCCTCTCTGTCATCGACGACGGCAAGAGAGAGAGGCGAGCACGATGACGCGGTATATATATGTTTAATATAGTGCTGTGTAGAGTAGATGAGTAACCCGCGCCCAAAAAGGACTCTTCTGTCGTCTGCAGATGGCACCTAATTTGGGCGACTAAAATATGTGATCTCTGCTGGTTGCATCTGAATAAACTAGCCCTGATTAGCTGGCGATGGAAAGAGGGGGTCAAAGACGAGCGAGCGAGAATCCTATGCGCTGGGATTAGGTTAAGTTACAAAGCCACCACTACATGTGATACGAATTGTACGAAAGCGCGCCCTGGCAATCCTCATCCTAAATTCCTGTCCGGATAGGGTTACTAGCTCGCACGCGTTAGCCTAGCTGATTCGCTTGCACTTGCGCTCTCGCGCGATGGAAAGAAAACAAAATCATACTGTCGAACAACGCAGGCCGATAACAAATCAGGAGTTGATAAACACGGAGGATAGCACACGGGATTGATAGATATTGGTCGCACACGGTTGGATGGTAATAATGAGAGATCTTTGTTAGCATGAGATGTGGTTCTTGATTACCCTTTACCGTACACTACAAACATCATCATTGTGTTACGTAGCTACCACGAACTAAAATGGATTACAGATGTTGTGCTGTGGTTAGTGGATGCACTGTCGACTAATCGTGGTCTGACTAGGTAGAGTTGACATGAAATGGAGCCGCCTCATTCAGGGTGGACTAGCCACCGTAACCCAACCAAACCCTACTTTTTTTTTAGGACAAACCAAACCCCTACTGGGTCCATATTTACTAGCACGCAGCCCACTTCAAGGCGCGTCGTTCCAGCAGCCCAGTCCACTACACGCTGCGACCAGATGCAAAGCTTCCCAGCCCAACCTACCAACCACGCGTGTCGTCCCCCCCAAGGCCGGCCCGTTTTGATCGCGCAAATCACCGCACTGCCTCGCATGACCGACCCAGCCGAGAAACCAAAGCCCAGTCAGCTCGCCGACCCCCCAAATTAAATAGTCTTGGACTCCTCCCGATCCACCCTTTCCCTTCTCTCTCTCTCTCCATCCGTGTGCCCGACCAGCCCATCTCGCTCATCCGCCACCGCCGCGCGGCCGTCATGAAGGACCCCTTCGAGGCTGCCGTCGAGGAGCAGGACTCGCCGCCGGAGTCGCCGGCGCCGCCCGAGGAGGAGGCCGGCGCCGCGGGCCCGCGGACGACCCGGAGGACTACGACGGCGGCCCGCGCGCCCCGCCACCGCGGCAGCCGTCGGCCCCGGCGTCTCTCGCCGCCGCGGCGGCCAAGGCCAAGGGCCGGGTCCAGCGGGAGCAGCAGGAGGATGAAGACGACGAGGAGGACCACATGGAGGTCGACCTCGAGAAGCTTCCCACCAGCACCGGGACCCCGACAAGCTCGCCAAGATGAAGTTCGTGCCTGATTATGCCATGCCTATTCAATTCGTATATCTACTAGTAAATTCCATTGCCTTGTAAACGGTAGAAATTCGTTGGTTCTTCGTATTCCTGGTAATTCTCTGAGTAGTAGATATGCTATTAGGCAACTGCAAATCAGCGAACCCTAATTCTGCCTATGTTAGCCACCCGTAGATTAGTTACAAGTAGAAACCAGGTAATTGAGCATTCCTTGGCTTATTGGTGTAAAAACTCATTGATTTTCCGTAATCCTAGTTTGTTTCTTAGATATGCATGTTTTGCTTGTGGATCAGCAAGTAGGCAGACCCTTACTCTGCTTTTGCAAACCACGCAGAGATCAACTACACACACTACAGAACTAGCAGCTGTCAATTGAATCCGGTTACTGGCCAATATTAGTGTTTAGCATTTTCTCTCTTTATATTATGTGTAGTTAGTGTTCCATAGTAGGCTGTTTTCAGTGATAATTTATCATTTAGAAACGAAGCTTTTTCTGAATTACTTGCTACTCGGGATTTATATTTTTCCTGTAGATTGAAAAGGATTTTTATTTTGTTAAACATGTCTATGTTAAGAAAATTATGTCTATATTCTAACTGTCTCATTTTCAGTGCTATACTGTCCCAATTTACAGAAGAGCAGATGAACCGTTATGAGTCATTCCGAAGATCAGGATTTCAAAAATCAAACATGAAAAGGGTATGGCCAACGATAATATAAATTGAATGATTGATCTGATGTATCTTGCATATTTTCCCAAATATGCCTTGGTGTTCGGATTTGTAAATGAATATATGCACAAAAGAGTGAATATATATTGCTTTGAATGCAGTATTAACCACAGTATCATTATGTGTACTTTAAGTTTCATAAATGCTGTTTGCTAAGGCTAATATCTTCATTTTCACTTCAGTTGGGGAAAATCACTTTGTTACATGCCTTGCAAGAAACATACAAAGATGGTCATCTTACATGTCTTGAGTTTTATTTTCTCAAAATGCATGGATAATAACTGATTTCTTCCTAGTTTGACAGTGGGTTTCTTCCTAGCTAGATATTTAAAAGCTCAAGAACTTATTATCAAATCCAATTAATAGGCAGGATGATAACTGACTCTGATTTTGTTACCATGTGTTTGCTATCCAGTTACTAAAATTATCCATTATTGTGTTTACTTGCAGCTACTGGCAAGCATCACTGGAAGTCAAAAGATTTCTATCCCTACATCAATTGTGGTATCAGGGATAGCAAAAATGTTTGTTGGCGAGCTAATTGAAACAGGCAAGTTTAGAATAATTGTATCATTTGAAGATGCCATGTGAAACGCTAGAAACATGTGAAGTGTATGGCTAACCCAATAACGAAAGTTTCGTATGGATGCTGTTTACTTTATTTCTGTGGAAACCTATTACAACATCAATGAATTGAATATTTTGTACTAGTGTCTATCTCATGCCATGTCATATCGACACCACTCGAGAAACTATAATGCCCGATGCATCATGTCTAAGCAATTAATTAGTTAGTCAATTCTCTTCTTTCTATGAGTCCTATTCACCAATTATTTTCCTTCCTCACTAATTATGCAGACACTAGTCTTCCCCAATGCAATATCGGTAGTGTCTACTGCATCGGTTTTCTCATAGAAACTGGGTCTCATGCCTATCTTCCTTCTCCCATTTAATACAGTGCCACATCATCTAGACATCCTATGTGGCACTATAATTAATTCTATGGACTGCCCTAAGCATGACAACCGGTGTTGACTGTAATTATCCCTGTCCAGAGGTCCATCTTTTCTTTCCAGTTCACTATATTTTATGAATCGCCTATTCATGGCTAGCAGAATTTTCAAGTATTGCTCACTATATTAATGTATTGTATTAAGCAAATGTTCTTTTCAACCAAAAATGTTGTGTTGCCTTTCTTGATTGCTGTTTCCCCCCTAACAATTCGATTGTGTCTATTGTAGCCCGCGTAGTGATGACTGAGAGGAAGGATTCTGGACCCATTAGGCCTTGCCATATCAGGGAAGCATACAGAAGACTGAAGCTTGAAGGAAAGATACCGCGGCGATCTGTTCCCAGGCTCTTCCGTTAGAATTGAAGCATCTCTGTTGACATCAATCGGGACGGAGGCGGGTATTTCTGGCAGACATGAAAGTATGATGCTAAACGTGGAACATTGACCATGCTTTTTCCCTTGTAATTGCAAGTATCATCTTACATATCTTGAGGAAAATGCTGTGTATAATGTAAAGCTAGGATCGCTATGTGTCTTGACTATGGAACAAATCTGATCTGCATGTACCGTTTGGGTGGATTTAAATGTCAAACCTGTTTGTGTTCCAAAAGAAGCACAAGGTTTGGCTAGCAACATCGCATTTTCTTGCATTAGACCTGTTCTTGATATGTGCTGAGAAACTCTCGGAGACTGTGACGCGACTTTTCTGGCAGTGATGACGGGTGTTCATGAGTTTTCTTTTTATGGATCCTATGTAAGCATAAAACAATGAGGAAGCTTTACAATATTATATATTTGTATTAGCATAATTAATTTAACCAAAATAAATCAAGATTATAAGCGGAATAAGCTTTTCCGTATGCAATGAACAATCAGTCATTCGGTGCTATATATTATGTACAAATCTTGCTAAGCCTGGTGTGGTTGCAACTTCTATCTAGATGGACCGAATCTCATCATGGGTGGGTTTCGTTAGATGATGAGTTTCGTTAGATGGCAATGGGCAAGTCAATTATGGCTCTGATATCATGTGCCGGGACCCATTGCATTTGCGGACAGCAATCTGCATCTTCCACGACAAAGAAGATGAACAGGAGGGCTCTCCTCAAGGACTTATTTGTATTTCTGTTTTCTCTCAGGGTTCCTTTGGAATGCAGGAATGAAAAAACACAAGATAAGAAAAATATAGGAATAGAATAGGAATGCAGGTATAGAAAAATATAGGAATAGAATAGGAATGCAGTATAAAACAGATGATTGAAAAACATTGGAATTTTGAAGAAACTATCGTTTCGATGAGTCATAGGAAAAGCACATGAATTTTATGTATGTATTTGGTAGTAATAGCAAATCACATTTGTTGATGAATGTTTTCCTAGTGGACTTCTCTATCTAATCTCTGCAATTTGCCTCGATCCTACGCACTGATGGAAAAAAGAGCTTCGACCAGATGTTTTGATTCCTGCGTTTTTCCTCCAAAATTCCTGAGGTCCAATCCTATGAACCATAGGCACGTACAGTACTAATTCCATAGGATTTTAGAATCCTGTGTTTTTTCTTTGAAAATCCTCCGTTCCAAAGGACCCCTCGAGTTCTCCATGCAATATGAGGGATGTAATTCCTTATTATAAATCTAACCCGATTTTTAAGAAAAAACAGTGAAACGCATTTTCAAAGAAAAACAATGGCCCTCCTTGTATCTTCGTGGCAATGTGCTGATCCGCTGCTTGTAGTTTCCCTGCAGCCTGTGATATACTGTACCGTTGCCTGCATAAATTGACGGCGCCAAATCGATCGTGTACACGCTTGCAACAGAAATCAGGGAACATTCATCAAGGTTCCGAAATGTACGCTAGCAGGAAGACCAAAAGCATGGAGGCCGTGGTTGGAACAGTTCGGGCACACAGTTCATCTGACTCGTGACATCATTCCTCCGAAGCAGCTGCTTCTCTGCTGCCAGGTTAGAAAAAAAAAGAAAAAGTCCATATTACTCCCTCCAACTATAGACAAAGTCTACATAACCCCCTAAACTATAAAACCGTTTACTTAACTCCTTAAGTTTCGAAAACCAGTTTATTTTCCACCTTTAGCATCAAGTAAAACTGGTTTTAGAAACGTAGATAGTGGTTTTGTTTGTTTTGATGACCGGAATAGACACATCATCAATCATTTTCCACGTATGTGCCTGAGTATGCCTTCTGTCTTCTCTACCTGGCAGCAGTCGCCACTTCCCTCTGAATCTCTCTGTGCTAGCAAGCGCGAGCTCCAAAGCCAAGCATTAGGAGCAGAGCAGCGCCCAACAACACATATATACATTTGCCTCTTCTAATTCCCTCCAACGAGTCAACAATCCTGCGGCTCTAGCACCACCCTGCTCTCCCCTCTCACCTCTCTCATTTCCCCTCTGCCAAAATAATCGACAGCTACAGCTCCAAGCCAAGCAACCGGCCGTCGTTGTGTTCTCCTTCATGCCAAGAGCAGCTCTAGTTTGGGTTGCACCATGTCAAAAAAACAAGAGAGCTCTGCTGCTCATGTACGGGCTTCTCTTCTCTAAGACAGATGCTAGGACTACAGGCTTGGACATGCACGGTGGTGCCTTCGAGCCATCGCGTCGCTCCTTGGCTACGAGAGTGCAGCATTCCTGTGCAGGAGCTCCTTTAACCTGAGTGGTGCCGGCGCTAGCGTGGGCCGGCCATCAGCAATAAGAAGACATCTGTCATCAAAACAGCAAAACCAGCGTCCACATGGCCAAAACCATTTCTAGCGGGTGCCAAAGGTGAAAAATAAACTGGCTTTAGAAACTTAAGGGGTTAAATAAACAGTTTTATAGTTTAGAGGGTTATATGAACTACTGCTATAGATGGAGGGAGTAATTTAGACTTTTCCAAAAAAAAAAAGCATGCAGTCGGATTTATGGAGAGACCGGCGGCCTCCCTCATGCATGCATCCAGCAAGAGTTGTTTCCCTCCGTCACAGGCATCTGAAATCCCAGCAAGAGCTTGACGACGGCCTAATGTTGGCTTAATTCGCCATCCTCCAAAAAGGAAGACGTGGATTATTGTTTGTTGTTAGCTCCAAAAGTTGGCTGGCTCTCGAAACCGAGCCAGTGCTTTTCAGTTGCGCCCCGATGATTTCGCCGCCACCACCGCCCACCGGCTTGTTTGCAGGCGTACTTCTTGTTTCCGGACGAACGGGAAGCCCGCCGGAGCGTTTGTTAGGACGCAACCCAAACAGACAGGCCGTACGCGCGCGAGTCGATCGAATCCGCGCCACGTCGCCACGGGCACCTCCGATCCGGCGGGTGCACGTTCGGACGCCGCGCGCCGACGTGCCACGCCCTCCATGTCTGGCGTTTCTTCTCCATCGATCCGACGAGAAGCGGCACGGGCTCTGACTCGTGCATCGTCCACTATTCGCCCAGCTCTTCCGGTGCGCAGGAGCCGAAGTCTTCTCCGTCTGATGCAAATGCCCACCGACACCGAGCGTGCTTCACCAGCAGCAGCTGGTGAGTCGTCGTCGTCGTCGCCGGCCGAGCCATCCATCGTCTGTTCCCTTTCCTCACGGCACTCCTATATATTACTACTACCAGTAGCAGTGCTCGAGAAAGAAAAGCGATCTTTTTATAAGTATAAGAAAAGAAAAAAAAAACAAGAGAGAAAAATTACAAGGCTGGGTTGTCTAATTGCCTTGTCCCCCGTCTCCCACCCAATTGTAGCCCCCGTGACCGTGAGGCCGTGAGAGTGAGAGAGCGACAGCCGGCGGAGCAATTTGGATGGCTTCGTACCATCTGACGTCGCCTCCCTTGCCATGGATTGGATGTGGTTTCCGGAAGACGTCCCGGTGCCGTTGGGTTTCAGCGCAGGGTCCGCATCACCATTGTCAAGATCCTACAATAACACCCACCTGCAAATAATCCAATTGCGCTGGATCTAGTCATGCTCCTTGAGATCTCAGCCACTCCACGAGTCCACGACAAGCGTTTGCCATTTTTTTTATCCAGCTTGCAAGTAGCAACTAGCAAGCCACAAAGTAGTCTTTTTTTTTAACTAATGGCAGTAGCCACAAAGTAGTCTAACAAGCCCATTTCGTCGCATCCAAGGCCCAGGCCCAAGTCGTTCAGACAAGCCCATTTCGTCGCGCAATAGCGTCAGCACCCTCGCTACTGTTATAAAACCGAAAAGTCAAGACGACCTCGGTGCCATCGGATTCCACGTTTCAGATCAGTAGTAAACCGCATAGTGGAGCAGAGAGGTAAGAGTCTGACTTCGCGTGATGTTATATTAACACGATGCCATGGATCACCGACAGATGGAACTGGCGAACAACTATGCACACGCATCAGTAACTTTGCAAACAAACCATCCACTGGCCACAGCAGCAGCTCACGGCAGAATGGCCTCTCGGCTGCGGAGAGAGGAAAAAAAACGCAGCTCAAGACGAAATCTCTCGCAGCCGCCACACGTCTTCCACACCACCAAAATTACAGCCGGTGTACAACCATCTCCCTCTCTCCCAGACGCTTCCCAGGGCGGCAATGGCGGCTCAAGGTGAGCTGCGGTGGCGACGGCTCGTGCCCTCCGCGTCTCCTCCATCATCTCCCAATTTTTTACACTCCAGCAAGACCTAGCTACCGGTGATCTTTCTCCTTCCTCCTTCCTCTCCCACCCATGGCCATGGCTGCACTTCCATCTTACTGCCCCTTTTTGCTGTCTCACTTGACCACCTCGCTGTCACTCTGAGTCGCTGTCCATGCTCTCCATCCCTTTCAGGCCTCTTCGCTTCTGCAGTCCAAATACAGGGAGATTGATTTCAGTTAGCTCATGCCGTGCATAAGGAACATAAATCAGTAGGTTTTCGTAAGCGAGACCGCACTCAGGTCACGGGCATGGGAGCATTAAACTCGTACGGTATTCTAACAGCCCCGGGCACGACTCGACCAAGAACTTTCAGTACTCACTAAACAATCAGAGTTCATGTTACATGATTCGAGCTGGTCCTTATTGAAAAATATGACCGTTGCTATTCGCCAAGGACTTTCCACATCCACATCAGCGTGATGAGCCGAAATCCTATCCGAATAAAAACAGGCAGCGATTTGATCCAAAGAGACCAAGCACCCTTTTGTTCTTTTTTTTTCTTTTTTCGATGGTTATGATTCCCAGCTCTATCCGGGCCCCTATCAAGTGGCGGTGGTCCTAGCAAGCGACATATACATATATGTGTCTATATTAAAACTTTGCCCATGACCCACTTCACAGTGGCATCAGCTTGAGGCCAACTAACAGGTGATCACGGTAAATAGATTTGTCACCGTGTAACTGTGGGGGTTTTTTTTGTGATATAAGGACGTAGTACGTGTCACGTGTGGTTCACAATCAATGGCACCGTGAACCGCCCGTACAATGTTTAGAACTAGTGCAGCAGAAGTGTTCTTCCGTGTGTATTGTTTTTGTTCCTACTTGGGAGAGCGAATATATGCCATGGAAGACTCCTCAGGTTTATCTTCATGGCCATGCTAAACCTAGAAGACTCCTCAGGTTAAGGGCAACTCAACAAAAGCCAGAACGCTCGGCTTGTCCCATCCATCTCCGCGTCCACAGCAACAATAAAGCCGGGGGAGCAAATTAACTAATGGCGTAATCAATGAGAACACACGGAGGATCACGGGTCATGGGACCCACCCAGAGGACCCATCTCGAAAGAAAAGGGCAACTAATTCTACCCACTCTGCAGCTTTATTTTGCAATTTGTTCGCACCGAACCCAGCAATGCCCAGATGCCCCCTATTCTAAGCGATTTGATTTTCATCTTTGCTTTCTGATTGTTTTCTTATTATTTCCGCCACACGAAACACAAAGTTGGAAAAAGATTATCGTCGGTTCGTCGCTGAATAAGATTCATGAAATTACGTCAAAGGTGCCCAAAAAAACCAGATGGGAGGAGAAGATTGGATTTGTACCTTCTTCACGCATTTCTTCTCGCGGACCACATACCGGCCTTTCGTCAAATCTGACAGCCACATCCCCGGGAAGACAAACTGCACACACACACAAAAAAAAGAAGCAGGGGAGCACATGTAAGTTTTGTGATCAGAGCAGAAGAGGCGGCAATGGATCGGATCGGATCAAGGCAGAGGCGCATACTTGGAGGGTCTTGTCCACGTTCTTGGCCCTCTTCTTGGGCCGCTGGGGCAGCTTGGTGCCCTTCATGGCCAGGAAGTCCTCCTCCTTCTCCTTGCGCGACAGAGAGATGTAGATCCGCGGCAGCTCGAACCGCTCCAGCTTCTCGCCGGCGGCGACGGCGCCGTTGGCGGTCAAAGGCGAGTCGTGGTGGTGGTGGTTCTTGGACTCCATGTGCAGGATGGCGTCCATGGCGGACTTGTGCGCCTTGTCCGGCAACGACCGCTTCTGCCCGCCGCCCGATCGCTCCTCAACGGACCTGATCATACCGCCAGGAAGGAGATGTTAATATGAGATTGCTGTGGTGGTGGTGGCGCCGGCGGCGGCGATGATGCGGTGGGTGGCAAGTGGAGGCAAAAGGGGTGGATTGGTACTAGTGCTACGCCTACGAGAGTTGAGCGAGGAGGCTCCAATCCTGCTCCAACCAACCACAACAAGATGGATGCAATATAAGCAAAGCAGAGCAGCTGCTATTGCCCTCCTGCAGTTTATAATAGGTGTATGTACATAGAAAGAATGGATGGGAAGTTGAGATGTGCATATTTATAACCATCTACCCTACCTCTAGTACTACCTTTCCCTCCTCTTGATTTTGTGCAATTCAATAAGGTCCGCTGAAACCACTCCTAATCGACGAGACGAGTGCAACCGTCAAGCGATTTGTGGAGGCGATTCGTGGAGACGTGGAAATATTGATAGGCCCCATGCAACATGATGCAACAATGTGTGACAAATACGGCCACTGGCCACTGCTTTCTCGCCATATATCCACGGATTAGTCAATCATGGAAGGTAAGGCAACAAAGGCTACCATCACCTCACCGCAGATCCAGGCACACAAACTTTCCCCAGAAATCATAAATAAAATAAATAAATACCACAAAAATGATACGGATCAAATCGAAACTATAATATTCAGACAAAAACTACTTTGTTTTTTCAGCAAAAAAATAAATGATAAATGATGCGATGAAAGGAAAAGAGGGGAAGGTTCCATCCAACTCTCTTACGGTGCGGAAAGATGTGGCGGTACAGCTCACCAAAACCAAAAGAGACCGCCGGACCGGCCGAGCCCGAGGACAGAAAACCAACGCGAATAAATAACTCACCCAAGTCACAAACTCCCAACCCAAAGAACGCGACCGCGACTCAAAAACTACTCGTCGTGAGATGGCAGCAGTAGTTTCCGCGGGGGCAAAACCGGAAACAGGAAAAAAGCCGCCGAGGGTAATCTGGAGGGAAGACCGGAAGAGGGGAAACGACGCGTCGGATACGAAGGGAGGCCGCCTCGTTCGTGCGTTCGTTTGTTATACCTGTGGTGGTGGGGCGGGTGATGGCCGCCGCCAGCTCGGGGAGGGGGTGTCGGAGTCGGACGTGTGGTGGTGCGCGTGGTCGCGCGCCGGGCTCCGGCCGGCCGCCGAGGACGATAAAGGCGGCGGCGGCGGCGCGCGGGCGCGCGGCGGCTTGGACTCGTGCACGGAGGCCGCGAGGTACGAGGCGAGGTGGGAGCCGTCCGTTGCCACGGCCGGCGCGTCGTCGTCCTTGAAGGAGGATCTCGACACTGACTTCCGCGGCACGGCGCCTCCGCCGCCGCCGTTGCCGAGCGGCAGCCAGTCCGGGCTGATCCTTTGGTACCTGCGGTGAATCGAGGGACGCGTATCAGCGATTTGATAGGAACGGCGAGATCCACCAAAAAAATGCAAGTAGTGGATCGTTCGCTCCCATTGGAGCGGCTAGTGAAACGAGGAATCAAACAGATCGATCGCCTAGCAGGTCGAAGACCCGAAACGGCCGCAAAAATGCAACTTGAACAACTCCAACTTGGAAGAGCACGAACGGAAGAACACAACACAGCCGGAACTTGGAAGAGAAGACGACAGGAAACGAAACGAGGAAATTTACTCCGGCGGCGTGATGAATCGCAGTGGTTCTCTCCACCGCAAGAGCATCGAAGGTCTCGAATCCAAGACAGCAAACAACAGACTGCTTGTTGTTATCCAGTCTAAAACAACCGGAAAAACAGAGAGCAACCAAGGAATTTGGGAGACAGCAACAAAAACATTGAGATTGTTGCGGACAGAATCGAAGTCTGCAAAACGAGGAGATGAAGAACATCGAACCAGGAGAGTAAGCACAGCCGCTCGAATTGGCGAAACCGGCATGGAGATACAGGAATCCAGATCAACCAAACTGCAACAAGAACATGGAATCCCAAAACCAAAACGACTTAGCGCGGAAACATCAAGCGGATGAACAAAGCGATGAGCCGAAGACCCAAAGGCCGGAAAATCGAGAAGGCCGACCAGCTCCGGCCGGCGGCGAAGAAACCAAATCCTTCACCAACCATAGGCAGAGAGAAGAAGACGAGACCAGAAACTGAAGGCAAAACAAACGCAACCAAGATGAAAAACAGAGCACACTTCGATCTGTCACGCGGACAGCCACATAGAACCGAGAAACCAGATGAGCGAGCGGGAGAAGGCGAGAAACCAGAGATCTGCCGTCTACCTCATCATGTCCAATGCCGGAGGGTCTCTGAGTCTCAGGGCGCTCGGCGACGAAACGTCTGTGCCAATCGCGTGGACCTCGACGGAGCCACGCATCAAAAATGGCCTCCGGCCGCCACAGCCGGTCTCGTCTTCGTTCTCCCACCGCTCGCCAATTACTCACCTCGTCTACGTTTCAGTACAAGGAGCAAATAAGGCTCCGGAAACCGGCAGGAAAATTCACAAGGAAAATTGTGAGAAGAACAGAGGAGGTTGGGGGTGGGAGGGCAGGCAGGGAGGAAGAAGAGAAGAGGGCAGCAATGGCGATAGGAAGCAGCGCCGGGTCCAAATAGAGGCTTTATCTTTTGCGCTCTCCCAGTTCTGCCCTCCGACATGGCTCGCCATTCCCCGTTCTGCCACCGCTTCTCCGTTCCCCAAACTGCCCCCAGCGCGGGCCGTGGCAGTTTGGTAATTCGCGGGAAATTCCGGGGCTCTTCCGTGCCTGTAAGCCCGAAGATCCGAGCGTACCGTGCTGCCTTCTCTCTTGCACTGCAAGACAACGGAAGGAGATCGGTTTGCCAAACAAGCATCACCGAAACGTACAGTGAGTGGTCGATGACGGGTGGGCCTCGTGTACCCTTGTGCCCACCATGTCAGTGACCACCTTTGGTGGGGTAACCGTCGGTGGTGTTTTACACGGACGGCATTCGTAAGATCAATCACGCGCCGCGTCGACAGTGAATGGACCCCCTGCCACGTAACGCCCTGGCACGTCGCCCGTCGGACATGTTGACGGGTGACTCCTAACTTTGGGCCACTGACTTCCTGGGCCTTTGAGTTTTCTGGCCCACCGGTCAGCGAGTTCTGATCGTGATAAGGGGCTTCCGGCTCGGTGGGTGATGGTTTTAAAACGGAACGGACGGGATCGGGCTAGTAGTCGCGTGTACGGTGGATGCGACCCATCGCTTGAAACGTCTCGGACGGCGGGCACCGGCACGTATGGTATGGTTGTGGGCTGTGGGGACTCAGGCTGAGTGGTGAGTGGTGACCGGCAAAGCCCGGCTATGGTGGATCCGGGAAACGGGACTGGCAGGGCCACAGAGGGTTAGAGGCTTGTCCCGGCTCCCGGGTTTTTTTTTTTTTGATAACATCCCGGCTCCCGGGTTTGGAATTTGGACGCCGAAAGGTTATTTACAAATTATTACTCCCTCCATCCCACAATATAAACATTTTTTTAATTTTCGTGTATCACATTTGATCATCCGTCTTATTCAAAATTTTTATGAATATATTATTTATTTTGTTATGACTTGTTTTATCATTAGGTATATTTACTTATTTGTTTTATATTTTTATAATTTTTTTGAATAAGACGGATGGTCAAACGTAATGTCTGAAAATCAACAAATACTTATATTTCGGGACAGAGGGAGGGAGTATGAGCGATCTTACATTTCGAAAAGGTTTAGAATTTGTTAGGACGTGTGAATAATTGCTGTTGAAGCGTAAAAATAAAGTTAGATAACCAAATATTTTTTAATCAGGTTTTTTCTATTTTCTTCAAACGGCATAGTTAGTCCAACCTTTTTAGAAGGTTAGACAAAAAAGTTAGCAGTACAACAAAGTTAATCCTAAAGTTGAGGTTATTTGGCTTTTAGTATTGGAAAACCATAAAATTGTTGGTTAACCAAAAAGAACAACTTTAGATACCAAAATAATTTAAAGCTAAACGTTAAGCCCAAACATCCAATTAAATTGGTTTGATTTCAATTTTCGTCTTTTCTTTTTCATTCTCCACACCTTTAGGGACCCATAAACAAGGTGTGATTAGTGGTTACCCTCCTCATACAGGTATATTAGGCCAGTCTCAGTGGAGGTTTCATAGGAGTTTCATGACATTAAATATACTGATGTGGCAGAGGAGAGAGTGAAGAGTTTCATGGGATGTGAGAGGAGTTTCATCACGATGAAACTCATCTGGCACGGTTACCTAGTTTCTGGTATATGTAACCGTATGATGAAACGCTACACTACGCCATCGTGGCCGTTAGGATTCGGCCCTCCCTCACCATCCACGATGAGCCTATAGGTGGCCACCGTGCCGTGCCGGCACGGCGGCGTGCCGCGCCGTGCCGGCGTGCCGACCGTGCCGTGCCAAGCCGTGCTATGGGCCAGGCCTTCAGTCCATGACACGGCACATGGGCCGTTTATCCGTGCCGTGCCGGCCGTGCCGCCCATGGGCCACGGTGCACGCGTGCCGCGCTCTGCCTCGGCCGCGGGGAAGAGGGAGAGGGGAGGAGCGGGCGGCCTCGTCATGCTCGCGCCGCCGGCCGCCACGTCGGAGCCATACCCGCCGGAAGGAGGAGGAGGATGAGGGAAGGCCGGAAAGAAGGAGGAGGAGGAGGAGGAGGAAAAATAAGGAGCAAATCAGCCCACCTAACTTTGAATCTTTGGCTCCGCCACTAGCCTTGAGAGATGCCATCTGCCTTTGCTTGAGGTTATGTCACTGCTTTAACTTATGCCCGGAAATACATATGTTCCTATCCGCTACTTAATCGTGAACTGGCAGAAGTTTTGGTCTTCTTGACACTGAGATGACTGCTCCCTACAAGAATTTCTCTAGGCCTGGCCCATGGGCCGCATGTACACATATAGATGAGCCGATGCAGCTGGCAGCTGTCCTGCACAGTGAAGATAAGGGCCCCACTTGCAGCCACACACCCACATGCAAATCAGCGCATGCATATGCTAACACAAAATAAATTCACACATTTATTAAAAGAAAATAATAAGATCGCACACATGACTCATCCAACGCCATCGCGACAACCACTATTATATGCTCTTGAGTTCTAACTTGTCTTGTGCTAGCCGCCGGTACCAAATTACAATGGCCCATGGGCCGCATGTACACATATAGATGAGCCGATGCAGCTGGCAGCTGTCCTGCACAGTGAAGATAAGGGCCCCACTTGCAGCCACACACCCACATGCAAATCAGCGCATGCATATGCTAACACAAAATAAATTCACACATTTATTAAAAGAAAATAATAAGATCGCACACATGACTCATCCAACACCATCGCGACAACCACTATTATATGCTCTTGAGTTCTAACTTGTCTTGTGCTAGCCGCCGGTACCAAATTACAATGGGTTAAGGCTAGCCACGTCACTCGCGATCAATCAAGCCTAGACATTTTATATTTTATAATTAATATGTCTTTACAGAGTTTCAGTATAGTTTTAAACATCTTGATATTTAGAGGTTAATATATAGTCAAATACGTCTTGGAGAACTATATATATAGTTAAATACTTAGTGCGTTACCCAGATTGTTGGCCGGAGACTCCGAGTTCAAGAATATTTATATAGGTATTTTAGTTTATTTACCATGTACCATATGTTTTGTGCCATCAAGTTTAAGAAAATAATGGTACCTACACATAGTCTGGTATAGAGTATTGATTAGCAATATAAATTGGATGCATACATATTGGTTCAAGACCGAAATGTTAAGTTGCTGTAATCATCATGGTCTGATATTCTTTTCTTTAATGCTTGGTGTGTATAATTACTCGGTTGTGATGGATTATGTTTCGTAACACGACAGATATTTTGGTCTTATTTTCGCAATCGTTGCAATTGTTTGCAGATATAGGAACTTTCAATTAACTTTTACTTTCAATAAAAAATGTCATTATAAAATTCATATAGTGCCTTGTTATGTTTAAGTTAGCTTTGGATATACAAATACATGTTGTAGGCTGGGAGATTGTCACCCATGTATGCTCCTGAGTTCTCGTTGTTATTTCCTATCCTCTTTCTATAGAAGGTTATGGTGTCAGAGTCCAAGGGTGAAGCCTTTGTTTGGCTTATCAGCCACCAGTCAACAGTGCTGGCTGGTGGGTGGCGGATGCTGGTTTTTGCTGAGAGAAAAACACTTCTGGTGGCTGATAAGCCAAGCAAACAAGGCAGATGACGGCGCGGGTGTGCCAACTTGACGGGCGAGATGATGCCAATGTCGGGAGGGATCGGGCGGCAGCAGGCAATGGCGTTAGAGAAGAAAAGAAATAGCATATGCTCTATACCAATTCCTAATGTGTATAATATTAAAATGGCCATTTCATTCTTCTTATGGATTGGAGGGATTGAGGGAGAGATGACTAATTCCCCTTATATATAATTCTCCATTCTCTAGTGTGTCCATATAGAAACATACATGCATATTTGATTGGTTTGAGCCACGATGGTGAGAGTTATTGATTGGTTCGCCGCGTGATGGACTGCTTCTGTGTAGCTGTAGCTAGAGCCCATCATCTTGCATATATCAGCTCGTCCCGACTCGCGAGAGGAGACCAACTTTTGTGTAGCACACGGCCTTGGATGGAGGAGGGAATCTGCACAAGGCCATACAACAAAATGCATACGCGTACAATGCATCAACATGCACCAGACGGAGTTGAATCTACCAGAACTCATGGATCCCGACAACCAATCACCCACGAGAATGAGTGTATCTAAACAAGCTGTAAATAAAAAAATAGTGTGCATTTTGCCGAAGTAGAAAATTACTGAAATATCATGATTGCTTTCGTCCCTATGTAATATGACGTCTCTGATAAAATAACGTTTTAGAGCATCTCCAATAGACTCTGTATTGTGTTAGCTAAATTAAATATGAAGATTATAACATTTTTGTAAAAATAAAAAGCCATCTAATTCAACAGGATAATCCAATAGATTATGTAGAGATGGCTACTGAGGTAGGCTAGCTAAAAATAGCTAGCGAATGAGGTGAGATGGAGAGCCACTAAATTTGAAGAGTTATTTACGGATTCGGTTAGAAATGTTTTTCTCTAACAATAGCTAAATTTAACTTTAAAAAATGATTTGACTAGTTTCTTGAAGATGCTCATATTTCCTTGGAGAGCCAAACCCCATCCAAGATAAAGAAGCTAAAGGGCCAAGAAATTCTCTATGCTAACAAACAAAAGCATATGGGCTTTGGCGTAGGCACCCAATTCAGAAACTGTATAGAACATCTGTCACTTTTGCTTTGGTCTCAAATTTCTGGTACTAGGATGGATCCTATAAAATGAAAATATACCCTAATTAACTGAAGAAATAAAAGGAGGATCTACACTCTGTCTTTTATACCTCGTTCTAAAATATCAACATTTCAGTGTAAACATCTGCATGTTCAAATATGCACATAGTTCTATACTTGTATCCTAATAACCAGGCAAATCGGCAATTTTGCCGGAAATATAGCTCGCCTTTTGCAAACACCCAATGCGCTTGCTCTCAAACGTAAACTGGTCCCACCATCCGATCTGTTCCCAGACGACTCGGACTCTCGGAGGAAGATTGATCCCGACGGAAAAGAGGGTCAGAAAATGCAGGACGACGCGTGACGGTGGCGGCGTGGCCGCGAGTCCGAAGCCTGTGGATGCGTCCACAAGAGACGCCTCGCGTGGAGTCACCCACCACACCACCACAGGCCGCTAGCGGCATGGTCCACATGCCGCAGCGGCGGATGCGCCACCGCACCGCACCGCACGCGTGAGTCTGTTTCCTCCGCGGCGCCCAAGCAATTGATTGGCTCGTGTCCCCTTCCCAACAGCAACAACCACCCTTCTCTCCGATCGAACCTGCCCCGCTCGTCTTTCCTCTTGATCTCTCCTCACTTGATCGACTTCGCGTAGTATAAGATCCCCTCGGGCTCGTCCTCATCATGGGTCACGGCCGCCTCTCGCCCTCCTTCCGAACCGCAGATGCCGGCGCGTTGAAAGCCAGCCCATGAGCGCGATCCGCCGAAGCAAGCGCTGGCTAAAGCACCCGCGCGGCCAGCCGAGGTCCGTCTCTGCCCGGCGTCGCGCGCGATCGATCCGCGGCCCACACACACCTCGCCGGTTCACTGCCGCTTGGTGACCGAAAATTTGGCCCTCCTGCCGGTTTCTGGACGGTGAGAGTGAGACGAGACGAAGGCGCCTCCCTGGCCCTGCTTTCATGCGGCCGCGGGGAGAGCGGATGGCAAGGGGGCAGCCGCACGCCGCCCGGGCGAGCCACCACGCTGCGGCTGCGGCGCGGCGGAGTCCGGCGGCCTCTCTGGTGCTGCGCACACGGATACGGTGGCACGCGATGAGCGGTTGCGTCGGATTTTTGACCGCGCCACCGCGCAAGTTGACTTGAGAGCCAGTTTTGGAACCCCCGGCCTGACGAGTGACGACCATGCTGCAATGCCACGAATTGTGTGGATCTGTGACCAGGATTTGATTCAAATCAAATCTTTCGGCTCGGCTCTCGCTGGCCCCGGCGGGCAGCACCTTGCGCTGTTCCAGACCGGGTAAAAACATCTGCATGTTCAAATATGCACATAGTTCTATACTTCTATCCCCCAGGCAAATATGCAATTTTGCCGGAAATATAGCTCGCCTTTTGCAAACACCCATGACTTGGATGCAAGGCTATATGCGCTCAAGGGTAAACTGGTCCCACCATCCGATCTGTTCCCGGACGACTCGGGCTCTCGGAGGGAGATTTGATCCCGACGGAAAGAGGGTCAGAAAATGCAGGATGATGCGTGGCGGCGTGGCCGCGAGTCCGAAGCCTGTGGATGCGTCCACAAGAGACGCCTCGCGTGGAGTCACCCACCACACCACCACAGGCCGCTAGCGGCATGGTCCACATGCCGCAGCGGCGGATGCGCCACCGCACCGCACCGCACGCGTGAGTCTGTTTCCTCCGCGGCGCCCAAGCAATTGATTGGCTCGTGTCCCCTTCCCAACAGCAACAACCACCCTTCTCTCCGATCGAACCTGCCCCGCTCGTCTTTCCTCTTGATCTCTCCTCACTTGATCGACTTCGCGTAGTATAAGATCCCCTCGGGCTCGTCCTCATCATGGGTCACGGCCGCCTCTCGCCCTCCTTCCGAACCGCAGATGCCGGCGCGTTGAAAGCCAGCCCATGAGCGCGATCCGCCGAAGCAAGCGCTGGCTAAAGCACCCGCGCGGCCAGCCGAGGTCCGTCTCTGCCCGGCGTCGCGCGCGATCGATCCGCGGCCCACACACACCTCGCCGGTTCACTGCCGCTTGGTGACCGAAAATTTGGCCCTCCTGCCGGTTTCTGGACGGTGAGAGTGAGACGAGACGAAGGCGCCTCCCTGGCCCTGCTTTCATGCGGCCGCGGGGAGAGCGGATGGCAAGGGGGCAGCCGCACGCCGCCCGGGCGAGCCACCACGCTGCGGCTGCGGCGCGGCGGAGTCCGGCGGCCTCTCTGGTGCTGCGCACACGGATACGGTGGCACGCGATGAGCGGTTGCGTCGGATTTTTGACCGCGCCACCGCGCAAGTTGACTTGAGAGCCAGTTTTGGAACCCCCGGCCTGACGAGTGACGACCATGCTGCAATGCCACGAATTGTGTGGATCTGTGACCAGGATTTGATTCAAATCAAATCTTTCGGCTCGGCTCTCGCTGGCCCCGGCGGGCAGCACCTTGCGCTGTTCCAGACCGGGTAAATTTCCGATCCAAGCAAGCGTCTAGCCGTGGTACTTAGAGCCTAACATGATGGTCTGGCCTGCCGAGCACGCACCGATACTTTTCTTGCTGAGTTGCTGTTGCATCTTTCTAGCCTGTCATCTCCAGCTCTTCTCACCAGCCAACACCGACTTTGAATCAGCCAAAATCGGAAATCCATTCTACTGTTACTGTTGAGGGTTGTTACTGTTAGGGGTTGAATTTCAGAAAGGCCTCACCTCCGACATTCTCACAACACAAGGCAAGTTGAGAGTTCTATAGGATGGAACAAGCTAAATCGCAATCGAAAGTGACAGTCGGATTCAGAGTAAGAAACTAAGCTCAGGGTAACCTTTGAGTTAGAAATTGATAGCAAACGGTACCGGCAAGAGCAAGGCAGAAGTGCATGCGAAGGCAAACCTACCAAAAGTACAAAGGTAAAGTCGTTCTGGAATCCTCGTACATACTCCCTCCATACTCACAAAGGAGGCCGTTCTAGCGACTAGTACACAACTCAGAAAGGAGGACGTTTTACTCACGAGATGCTATTTTGGACGAGATTATCCTTCTTAATTGCACCTCCTTTCCCATGCGTCATCTCGGTTCCCGTAAAAAAAGGGTTTTTTATATCTGCCATTACAATTTTCGCGGATTGGAGATATGCCATTACAACTCTTGTTATTGGAAACATGCCATTACTATTATTCGGATCACTGATTTCTGCCATTATGTACGCCCGGCGCGACGTTTAGCCCACTTCCAGGCGTACGTATCTCTCTACAACATTCAGTAGGACAAAAATGCACCTGGACTGAACGATACAACCCAGGAGCCGGCTCTGGATCAGATCGAGCCCAGACCATTCCCCGCTTGAACCCGAACCCTAGCGAGTAGGGGTGGGCCAAACGTCGCGCCGGGCGTACATAATGGCAGGAACCAGTGATCCGAATAATAGTAATGGCATGTTTCCAATAATAAGAGTTGTAATGGCATATCTCCGATCCGCAAAAATTGTAATGGCAGATATCAATCCCGAGTAGGAGGATAATTGCTTTCCCCATCTCCGATCCGGAGTACCCCTGTGCTTTTGTACCTTTGGGCCTGTTTGGTGTATCCATCTCTATCTATCTATTATCTATTACCTAATTTATCTCTCCGCGGATCTGAAGGGGCGCACCCATGGCGGTCGTGGATGCAGGCGCAGGGCCGTCGCCATCCACGTGAACCAGGTCCAATTGTCTTCAGTTTCAGCATCAAAAACAGCATATGCAACATGAAATAACCAATTGTGACCATCTACACCAGTAGCTGAAGCCAACTGTCCAGTATATTTACCATTCAAACTAGTGGCATCAACTCCTAAAAAAGGTCTACATCCATCTAAGAAACCAGCTATACATGGCTTAAGAGCAACAAATATCCTCTTAAAGCGCTTCTTGCCTTTCCCCTAAGTCTATCTCAACAATTGACCCTGGGGAACTAAGCTCTAACTGTGCTTTCCAATTAAATAACATTTGGAAACTTTCTTCGTATTTACCATGAATTTGTTCTAGTGCCACCTTCATACCTGACCAAGCTTTGGAGTAGTTGAGCAAAATCCCATAATCTTCTTCCAGTTTCTCCTTGGCATCAGTTGGACCCTTTTGTGGATTCTTGTGCAACCAATCACCTAGCCTATCAGCACACCACCCTTGTGATGCCATCTTGCATACCCTCAACTTGGTAGTAGCACAATTGTGATCTGCTGGGAGTACTTTAATCTACACAAAACAATATAACAAGTCAGTACATAAAGGCATTTCAATACATCAAGACATTTCAGTACATCAAGACACATTAACACATAACAGTACATACCTCAATTGTCTTCTTATCATATATCCTAGAAGCATGAATGCGCCATGGGCACCCCTTTGCAGCACAATGGGCAATAAATCTTGTCTTGTCTGTTCTTAGGCCAGCTAACTCAAAACCCACCTTGACAGCGTAATGCCTTATTGCTTTTCTGAAGGCTATGATGTCTGGAAACCGAGAGCCTATGGAAATATTTGGATTTTCAGGATCATGAAGTACATGGACCTCCTGAGGATCTGCATCATTGACCTCTGCCTCAAGAGGAAAACCTCCTTGGGCAGCAAAAGAATCAGTTGGCCATCATGTGTCAGCTGGCTGTGCATTGTTAGGTGGCTGTGTAGGTGGCACTGTCACATAAATGTGTTCATCATCGATCCCAACATACTCTTCCTCATTGTCAAAAATATCAGGCTCGACAGTTGGCTTCAGCTACTGGTGTAGATGGTCACAATTGGTTATTTCATGTTGCATATGCTGTTTTTGATGCTGAAACTGAAGACAATTGGACCTGGTTCATGCATCAGTTGCGTAGAGCAGTGGGATCACCTGCAGGATTAGTCATATCCACTATGCCTGCAAAGGTCTTGAAAATGCTGTAGGGGTTGTCTTTGCAGAAGCTGAATACAGAGAATGTATGAGACATTTATATGGCAACTTCATGAAGCATTATAGTGGGGATGTGTTCACTGAGCATCTGTATCCTGCTGCTAGAAGCTACACTGAGGGGCTGTTTAAGTGGCACATGCAGAAAATATATGAGGTTGCTCCTGATGCTATACAGTACCTGCAGTATTTTCATCCAAGGATCTGGTACAGATGTGGGTTCTCTGAGGACAGTAAATGTGACTACTTGACAAACAATGTAGCTGAAAGTTTCAATAGCCAGATCAAGAAATTCAAGGGCTTACTTCTTCATGAGTTGGTGGATTCTGTTAGAGAATTAATAATGGAGAAAAGGTACCTTAGAAAGATGATTGGCATGAACATGGAAGAAGGGATCTTACCTAATGTCATGAAGGATCTCAATACAATTAGCAAGAATCTGAGAGTTGTTAAAGTTTCAGTCAGTGATCCAGTTTTTGCAGAGGTCACACTTATTGACCAGTGGAACAACACCAAAAGGCACACTGTTGACTTGGTCAACAGAAAGTGTTCATGCAGAGAATGGCAACTGACAGGAAAACCATGCAGACATGCATTGGCATGGATTTTGTCCAACAGAGGTCTAGAAATCTCAAGCTATGTTCATGAATACTATTCAGTTGCTAGGTTCAGGGCTGCATATGCAGGGAGAGTTGAGGCAATGCCAGACAGATCCCAGTGGCCTGTTGTCGACCTTGGATTCAAAGTGTTGCCACCTCTTCTGAAAAGAGCAGCAGGAAGGCCTAAGAAGCTAAGGATAAGAGGAAGCTTGGAGAAAAATGCCACCAAGAAGAAGGTTAGATGCAAGAGGTGTGGAGGTTTGGGACACTTCACCAAGACTTGCAAGCTAGCACAGCAAGGAGAAGATGGAGAGACTGCTGCAACAAACAAGAGGTATGTATCACTAGTTATTTACTAATTTCCTGCTATGATTATGTTGTACCAACTGCCTTGTGTGTATGTGATGTAGGAAAAGACCAGAAGATGAAGCTGGACCATCACAACAAAAGAAGAAAAAACCAAAGCCACCCAAGAAGAAGAAGTCCCCTAAGAAGAAGAAGACGCCTCTCAAAAAGAAGCTCAAGAAGACTGCTAGTGCTCCACCACCTAGTGTTGTTCGAAGCCTAACAGATTGGCTTGGCCTGTAGTCTGTCTGTCTGTCAAATGCTCGTGCAGGTTGCTATCACCAGAAGAAGAAGGTTTTAATTGTTGTCTGAACAATTTAAGTGAAGTTTGTTTCTGGACTTGTGTAATGTCACTTTAGTAGATGCTTCTGTGAACTACCTTGCCTGTATGTGAACAAATTCTGTTGCTATGTGAACCATCTGGTGGTGCATGTATGTGAACAACTTATGTTGTGAACAAATTATGTTGCTTTGTGAACCATCTGTTGCTATGTGAACCATGTGGTAGCCTGTATGATCAGGCATTCTGTTGCTATGTGATGTTAAGAAGTGAAGTCACCATCTTTTGCTATCACAGATGGTCAAACATTTATAATTGGAAATCACGGCTGCAAAATTATCATTTAGTTCAGAGCTGCAAGATTACATAGCCAAAAGATTCAGATTACATGCTACCCAAGTTATCACTACCATAATCAGAAGATTCAGATTACAACACCCAACTCACTTCCACATTGCTGAAACTAACAAGCCTAGCATTACACCAACACAAATAGCTACTGCAACTCCATTATCCAATCCAAAGGCCTTCTTTTGCTGCTTGATCTCACAGCTTTGCATCTTCAAACTCCAAATCTCACCTAGAGCCATGTCAAGTTGTTGCTTCATGTTACCAACTTGCTGTTTCAACTCCTTGATCTCCTGCCTAAACTCTTGTTTTTCATCTCCAAAACCACGCACATAGTGCTCCACGAAGCCATCTTTCTGTGCATCTAAACTACGCAGATATGTCTCATACTGCTCCACAGACCTGATGAATCCACATGTGCGAGGGTCCTCCCGTACTAAAGACATCCCAAATACTAGCCCTAAGAACATCTGGAAGCAAACAAATCAGAGAAAACAAGCTTGAATTAACCAAAAACTCACCTTAATGTTGTTCGAACACTTGAAGAACACCTCACCGAGTGTCTCTGCTTGTCTGCTCGTGATCTTAATCACGCGAACGCCACACCTGGGACAATCAACAAGGCGCAGCTGCTTCCCTTGGCTGCCACCCGCGGTCGAGCTCGACCCCGACGCAGCCTTCATCAGGCTGGAACCCGCCCTCATCCCCATCGCCGGCCAGGAGGAGATGAGAGGCCCGCCGGTGAAAGTGGAGGAGGCAGCTGCGGTCAAAGAGAGGAGGAATGGATGGTTGCCGGAGGAGATGGAGCTGCATATCTTATCCACTCGGGGGCAAATAGGTCAATACGGAAATACGTACGCCTGGAAGTGGGCCAAACGTCGCGCCGGGCGTACATAATGGCAGGAATCAGTGATCCGAAGAATAGTAATGGCATGTTTCCAATAACAAGAGTTGTAATGGCATATCTCCAATCCGCGAAAATTGTAATGGCAGATATCAAAAAAAACCCCCAAAAAATACGTGAACGTCAAAAAAAGGAGGCACCGGGAGTTCGAACCTGAGACCTCAAGGCACAAGGCTCAATGCGGTAACCACTCACACTACTATGGGTTGTTGTCTATAAGTAACCGCAGCTATATTTAATAAGGGTAAACAGGGAAAAATACACCCTATTTAATGACTCTTGGTATGCACAATCTTGTCCTAAACATCATCTAATATGAGTATGGAGGGAGTAAGGAGTCAAGGCCAGCAAAGATCTGAGGGAATTCGAAAGAATGTCTTTGATCGCGCCAACACCTTCGCTGAAGATTCTGGGAATGGCATCATAGAGAACAAGCAATCGCTTTAGCCCCCGTGTGGGAAAAGAGCTCAGGACTTGGGCACTGATGTATGCAACGTGTAAATCAGTAGGGAAAGTCAATTTGTATACGTCATGTAACTAAAATGTCTTATATACCCTTGAGAGAGTTTGTGTATGCCAACTATGACATTAGAGTAGAGGTAGGTCCCATTGAAAGGGTAATTGTGTATTTTGTACAACATACGACCCTTATAAAAGGAGATACTAACGCTCCTTTTTAGAGGGACGATTTTTGGAATTCTGAATGAGAAAATGACTCCTTTAAGTCTCACCTTCTTTACCGCTGGTTTTGTATCTTTGGGTGAAAACAAAACCAACAGTTACCCCCCAAAAATGAAATCCATTCTACTCAAAAAAACAAATCCATTCTATTCTCGGCGATCGGCGTAGTCGTGGTTCTGTGCGCACGTCAAGCAGGCACACCAGATTTAGCCATTGGCTGTGTTTAGTTCCAAAAAGTGTAGGAGAAAGTTTGGAAAGAATATCACATCGGACACTGTAGCATACTGTAGCACCTTTCGTTTGTTTATGGTAAACATTGTCCTATCATGACCTAACTAGGCTCAAAAGATTCGTCTCGTCGTGTACATCAAAACCATGCAATTAGTTTTTTTATTTACCCACGTTTAGTGTTCAATGCATGAGGAGAGAGATTTGATGTGATAGGTGAATAGTGATGTTTGAAGAGAGAATTTTGAGAATTTTGGTGATGGGATGGGGAACTAAACACAGCCATTAGCAAACAAAGGGAAATGCGCAGACAATCATTCCATTCCGAGCAATCCCGATTCCGTCATCCCCGGGCCCGAAGTACCGCAACGGCAATTCTGAACACATCCAAGCCCGCAGACCGCCTCATGCTCTTGCACAGTTTTACACGCCCAAAAAAGCCGTCATATGTGCTACTATAGTCTTGCAGATCTTTGCTGCTGTATAAATAAAAGACCTTGCAGCATGCACGAACACTACAGCAACAGCGTAGAACGCAAAAATACAAGAATACGAACTTCAGTCCCCCACAATAACCTAACTGATCACCCTTAATATGTCGGTGCAGAACTGCTGTTGTTTCTCCACCTCGTCCACAACAGGACTTCCAGGGTGATGATGGTGATCAGGAGGACGGCCAGGTTGAAGCCGTAGCCGATCTTCCAGGAGTTGCCGGCGCCGCCGACCTTGATCCCGATGACGATGTTGATCGCTGCAAAGAAGAGCGCCAGCCGGCCCACCCAGTGGTGGTACCAGTTCCAGAACTTGCGGTACTTGGAGTCCTTGTTGGGCCTCAGGAAGATTGCTAGAATCTGAACAAGTAGAGAGACATTTCAGATCTAGTATGTAGCAAGTTTGTTGAGAATGCGGTGTTCTGTTCTGAAAATTCAAACTGTTTTGACTTGATGCACATGACATGATTTCAGTTATACAGAGGAAGCAGAGAGCACGTACCTGCAGGATGCCTAGCACAAGCACAAATATGCCGAGGCCTCTGTGCGCCGGGACGTCGGCTTGGATCTTGTTGTACAACGATACTCCAGCCACGATGCCGGCCAGACCCAAGATGAATCCCACAAACTGGATGCCGGCGTGGAGGTAGAACCACAGAGGGTCCCATCTCCTGCAGTACCTTGCGACGATGGCACCAATTGGCAGGAGCACACCCCACGCGAACAAGTTGAGCGCCCCATGGGTCCTTTTAAGACCTTCCGGGAAGGACGACGAGCTTGAAGAGCTGCCTGCAAACAAACAAGTTTTTTGTTTTGTTTTTCGTGAGAAGAATGATTTGGTTGTTGACTCGTCAGATCAGAAGTGCAAGTGCTGACTGTCAGTTGCCTGAGCTATGCTTCTCTGATTTGGGGAGAATATATCAGATCACGCTGTTGCACAAGCCCTTTGTATTGGTTCAAATTACTGTTTGTTTTCACTAAGCAGAGCCACTGAGCTACACATATTATACTGAAATTCCAATCTCCATCAGAGAACAAAAGACTAAAGGCACACATCTCTCTGTCCCAAATCGATTGGCATCAGTCAGGTGTGTCACTAGAAAGAATCAAGCAATCAAACGGACCTGTGGTGAAATCGAAGGTGATGGAGGTCTTGTCCGTGTGCTCGGAGAGGCGGTCGTTGACGGGGATGGCGGAGCCGAAGGCGAGGAGCACGCTCTGGCGCTTGAGCGGCGCGGTGAACCTGAGCTGGAAGGCGAGGTAGATCTTGGCCTTCTGCACGACCACGACGTGGTCGTGGTCGTTGGAGACGAGGAAGCCCTTGTCCGCGATCACCTGCGAGGGGGTCTTGCCCTGCAGCGAGAACTGCTTGATGTGGGCGACCCCCGTCTTGCCCATCCACCCCACCATGGCGCTCGAGCCCACCATGAGCCCGTCCTTGGAGAACCCCATCCCCACCCACCCCGTGCTGTACATGCTCGACAGCACCACCCGCAGCACGTTGTTGCCCTTGTCCTGCGCGTACTGCAGCCGAGGACGGCGGAGCAGAGGAAGTTCAGCGGGAGAGGAGCACGGCTGCGCCGCCAGCCGCCGGATCTCCCCACCCACCCCGTGCTGTACATGGTCGACAGCACCACCCGCAGCACGTTGCCCTTGTCCTGCGCGTACTGCAGCCAACGGCGGAGCAGAGGAAGTTCAGTGGGAGAGGAGCACGGCTGCGCCGGCCGCCGGATCGCCACGGATCTAGCGGGAGGCGGCGAGAAACTCGCGGATCGAAGCACGTACCCGGAGAATGTAGCCGTTCCAGACGGGGGCGCAGGCGAGCCCCGAGTAGTTGCCGGCGAGCAGGGCCGGCAGCTCGTCGTCGCAGGTCTGCGCCGCCACCGCCGGGGCGAGGACGGCGAGCGCGACGAGCAGCGCGCCGACGGACGCGCGCCCCATCCCCATTCCCGCCGTCAGGGAGCCGGAGCAGGCGTGCAGCCTACGCCTCCGTGTCCAACTGCGACGTGCCAACCACCGCTGCTAGCAGCTAGCTTTACTGACCTCTGGGAGCTGGAACGAGCTGCTTCTGTTCTGCTTGGGAGCTGGGTGCGCGCTGGTGGAGGTGCCGTGGCAGCTGCAATCTGGGATGCAGCTTGCGATTATGCTTATGATATTGGCGTGTTGCTAGGGGACATGAGCTGGGGTTGCGAGCATCTCCTGCGTGCAAGTGTCGCTAGATCTAGAACGAACAGGCAAAGGGGGATCATCCATGTGTGTGCACGCGCTGCTTTAGTGGAGCTTTCTGGGATTGTGCTTGCCTTGTTTTGTTGCGATTCAGAAAGCGCAGTGTTTTATACTACTCTTTGAGCTGGATTACTATAGTTTCTGGCAAACCCAACAAAGAGTCGCACTCTCAACAGTTTCCCCTGTATTTTCAGTGATTTTTCAAACGTCGAAAATTGTATTGGTTCGAATTACAGCTAGATCTTAACATATCACAACACACTTGCCCTCGTCCAAACAAGGTTACAGTCATACGGAGGACATCAGAAATTTACAGAGCATCTACAGAGTACTAATGTTTCAACGCCGCGTAATACACCAGCAGAGACATGTTGCCATGTTGGGGTCTTTTAAAAAAACGCCCAGTTTCACGCCTACACATGCAAGCATGTTCTTGCTCTAACCCTCTCAATGTGCAGTATATAAATCAGCTAGTGGCAGGTTGTTAGCTGCAACCACCTGATAAAAATATCGAGTCCTCATCAGCCGTGTCCTGTTTAATGCCATAGCCTATCAAGACTGAAGACCCTCAATCCTTTTTCCCATCTTTATCGCAGAGTTCAGAGATGGCATTTCACAATTGTTAAAGGAAAGGAGAGATCAAGATGAATGTAAAATATCCATCACTGAAGATTCAGCTCAGTGAATTTTCTAGACATCCTGTATTGAGCCTCTCCCGAAAATGAATGAGTTGCCAACAAGAAACATCCTTTTCTTCTTAAAATAAAAGGCTGCAAGTTTCTGCTGATATAGTAGAAAAAATAGAACCTAGGTGACTTAATTAGGAAAAAGAAAAGAAGCTGTGGTGAAAACAACCAAAACTCGGCTAATTGGACAAAGGTACAAGTCGACGAGCATCGCCACGCGCCACAACAAGGAGGGACTTTGTATGCAGCGAATTCAGCAAGACGATGGAATGAATCCAACACGCTGTGTGTCGGTAGACAGCATAACGTGCTGATGTGTTTTGCTGCATTTTCTATGGCTGTCTTCAGAGCGTCGTCTTCTAATGTGTTGCCTACTTCTACAACTGCCCCACGTGCGTAGGCCTAAGACGAGCTTTGGCGGGAAAGAAATGTTATTGCACAAACTCATCAATCATTTTGCTTTCAATATCACTGCCTTAAAAAAATGCTGCATTATCCAAGTTGAGTGATTATGTGTACTGTCAAGCCACCCAAAAAGTTTGTCCAGACCAGCAACAAAGGTTTCCAACGCAAAAAAATAACATAAGTGGAGCAAGAGCTACACACAGAGTGTGGTAAACATTGAATGCTCCATGTAAGTGGAGCAAGTTTGTCGAAACATTGAAGTAATGATTTTGATCGCTCAATAAGGATGTGGTAACTTGTTAATTGCTTTGAAATTACTCTGACGACATGTAAGGTTTTTGTAAGTGAAGAATCTTCATCTTTGCTCCAAAATTGTGGCCCATCCTCGACAGTTTGATTCCAAACAAGGGGAATGCCCGGCCCACAAAGCCGCCGCGCTTCTCACACGTCAGCGTTGAAGCCCGGTTTATTTGCCAGCGACGTCGTTGTCTCGTTGGAGACCCAGGCAGCCCGGCCCACAAAGCTGCGCTTCTCACACGTCAGCGTTGATGCCCAAAACCGGGTAAGTGAGTTGGGCCTACGGTTAAGCCTGGCCTATTTGTATCCGACAGCGACTAGGGTAGCCTGTTGCGGGACTATATATATCTGGCTGGGGCTCTCCTCTCTCCCACCCCATCCTCTATCGAATCCAAGTCGACAGGCGACAGCTGCCGCGTGCTCGCAATTCGATCTTATTAAGAGTTTCGAGAGGGAGAGGTTAGGGGTTTAGGGCTCGATCGTGGGCGATGGGGAAGAGGAAGGAGGCTAGCTCGTCGGACGATGGTAAGATACTGAAGCTGAAGAAGGAGGCGCTGGAGGCCCTGGAGCTCATGCCTCCGAAGAAGCCCAAGGCGAAGGAGGCCCAGCCGGCGGCTGGGAAGAAGAGGAAGACCAAGGTGATCAAGGAGAGGCTGCCCCTGGGGCTCATCAAATTGATGATGGAAAAGCCGTATAAGCCCGTCCAAGAGATCCCTCCAGAGAGGCTTGCCACCCTTCCCGCAGATTATTGCGAAGGCTACGCCCTAAGGAAGTATATCGCTGACAAGCTCTTGGCCTACGAGCAGGCTCTTGTTGATCAGTACCTAGCCAAGGGCTATGCGGACGACGAGTCAGAGGTCACGGACGACGACAAGGAGAACTAGCTAGGGCGGGATGCGGGAAGCAAGGAGCTAGGGCGGGATGCGGGAAGCAAGGAGAGTACGACTACAGCAAGTCTGTGTGTTATCCAGCTACTCTGAGTTATTCGTGTGTGCAGCTCAGTGAATTTTCTAGACATCTTGTATTGAGCCTCTCCCGAAAATGAATGAGTTGCCAACAAGAAACATATTTTTCTTCTTAAAACAAAAGGACTACAAGTTTCTGCTGATACAGTAGAAAAAATACACCCTAGGAGACTTAATTAGGAAAAGAAAAGAAGCTGTGAAAACAACCAAAACTCAGCTAATTGGACAAACGCACAAGTCGACGAGCATCGCCACACGCCTCGACACCAAGGAGGGACTTTGTATGCAGCGAATTCAGCAAGACGATGGAATGAATCCAACACGCTGTGCGTCGGTACTCGGTAGGCAGCATTTTCTATGGCTGATGTACGTGTGTTTTGCTGCATTTTCTATGGCTGTCTTCAGAGGGCCGTCTTCTACCTATCGTCGGTGGGAGGCTGCGTGATTCAATTTTGAAATGTGTCTGCTACAACTGCCCCACGTGCGTAGGCCTAAGACAAGCTTTGGCGGGAAAGAAATGTTGTTTTACAAACTCATCAATCATTTGCTTTCAATATCACTGCCTTAAAAAATGCTGCATCATCCAAGTTGAGTGATTATGTATACTGTTAAGCTACCAGAAAGTTTCTCCAGGCCAGCAACAAAGATTTCAAACAGAGCAAGAGCTTCACACAGATCTGCCCAATTCGGTAACAGCTGGGTCTCTTTGAGCTATGATTCCTCTGTGGAGCGCTACTATTTCTGGCATCACCTATGATATTAACAGCTCGCTGATGAGCACTGATCATGGCTGCGGTACAACAACAATCCTTTTTTAGAATTTCACGTACTTTTTTTTAAATAAACGCAGGAGCACTGCTATGTCATTTAAGAAGGAGTAGCAATTGGTACATAACTCGCCGAAGCGGACACCACCACACAAACAAACCCCCGAACAAGAACAAACGCACACGACACAACACACCCCCCCCCCCGACCACTTGGGAGAGGAGTTCGAAATAGGCCATCAACACCTGCGCCGTTCTCACCAACGATGTGCCACGACACGCCGTAGCCCGCTGCAAGTCCGAACGCCCCCCTCGAGCTCCTCCACCATGGGACTATCAACCTCAAGCCGCACACACGATCGTCGATCCCTTAGATCCAAAGAAACAACAGCAGAACACTCCATCTCGGCACCAAGGAGAACCACTAATCCTGGCCTCTCTGCGTGGGGGCCTCGCCTCTCCCACCGCCTCACACTCCTCTGCCAAGGACTCAGATATTTGAGGCCGCAATGAGAGCATCTCCTCCGTCCCGTCATCACCAAAATCACCACTGCACCTTGTGTGCCGGCTCAAGCCCTATAGCACCCATGGACCCTCTGCACCTCCACGGCAACACGAACAAGCGTCTTCACGCAGAACCTCCAGACGACCACCACCACCACGAGCCGGGACGGGGCTCCAAACACGACGCCTCCAGGGAGGGCACGACGTCAAGACGCCGCCGTCGCACGTCCGTAATGGACGAGGTCTTCACCCTAAGAGTCCCACGCGGCAGAAAGCACGGTGCCTCGCCATGATGCCCCCAGCGGGGAGACCGACGCCCCAAGGGCGTCGCCATCATGCCCACCAACAGACACGTTAGTGACAGCTTTCGCCAGCACCCGTACCATGCCTGCCGCACTCTCGAACCCAGCCCTCTTCACCTCTGCATCACCTCCACCGAAAAGAGCCTGGCGCCGCCCGAAACACCACCTAAGTGCCAGCAGAAGCCAGCCGTGGCCGGCCTCTGCCGCTGGCAGCCCAAACGGGCCGCCGCCGTGGCCGCCGCCGGCACCAACCCGCGCGCCCCCGCACAGGTCGCCGCCGCTACCATCGTCTTCGCTTCCTTGCTCCGCCGCCCGGACCGCTGCCGCCGCCGCCGCTGCCGCTTGCACCATCACCACGGCGACGCCGGCCGCAGCCACCACGCACGCCAACTTGCGTCCCCGACCTTGCAGGCACCAGATCCGGTCGCAGGCGTCCCGGATCCGTGGCCCTCGGCCCTCACCGTCGCCGCCGCAGCTGTCGTCGCCGTCGAGCCCATGGTAGAGCCATGGCGGCCGCGCCCGCCGTAGAGCCTCCAGGAGGGGAGCAAGGCCGCGCCGCCACCTTCACAGGGGAGCTCACGGCTTCGGAGTCCCCCTCGGGCAGCGGCGCGACGGCGGGAGGCGGCGGGAAGGGGGGCGGCGGTGCTAGGGTTTTTTCCCGCCTGGCCGCCCACGCGGGGACGACTCGAGCGGGGATAGGATTAATTTTACGTACTATACACTTCAACTGGGAGTACCATCCCGCGCCTCTTCTGATTTTCTTGAAGCTGCCTCGCGGATGAGCCTGAGGGACTCGGCGAAGTCGTCCAGAAGCTGATGGCAATCCGGGAACTGTGATTCATCTACCGACAGGACCAGCTTCACGGTCTTCACGTAACTCTGGTAGTGTATCGTCAGGGCCTACACACGCATCCAGACCAAATGATTGATCGGTCACTGCAGATTCTTCAGAGCGTGTACATGCATGTACATACAGCCCAGGGCATGAATTTGTGGACAGGAGGGCCGTGAATGAAGCAGCAACTGAATGAACACTGGACATGCCATGCCTGGGAAGAAGCAACTTACATGCGGATGCCCGTAGGTGCCGGGAGCAATGTAGACGATGGGGTTGCCGCAGAACAGGACCTGCTCGGTTGGCCCCACCATGTTGGAGAAGGACAGCGTGGTGTGCGTGAACATGCCGTAGCAGAGCGCGGCTGCCGCCTGCATCCATCCAGGTTGCAAACTCTGTCAGCGGTAGTGCCAGGCAGAGGCGCCGGGTCAGGGATAGGAGGAAGTCCAGCGAGCGCACCTTGATGCCGAAGAGTTTGAGAACCATGTCCCCGCTCCAGAATGTGAAGGCGGACTCCATGGAGCTCTTCTTCCTGCGCGCGACCTTGGCCGCCCTCCGGACGTAATCGACGGGGTCATCGTGCCTGGCCAAGTGGAAGGGGATCAGCATGTAGCCGATCTTGTTCCCCCAGCTCGCGCCGGTGTCCTTGCCGGACTCCATCATGTTCGCCAATGTCTGCGCATGCCACGAAAGAGAAATGGGTGGCGCTGAGTACATCTTCACTTCACTCGACTGCATGTTTTCTGAACTTGTGTGATCGATGAGGAAGTGGAAGAGAGGCTCACCTGTATGCCAGGCGTCGGCCGTAAGTTGACAAGAACGGCGGATCGCACTGTGATGCTGTGACTGTCTGTTTCACTTTCACCTGAAGATTGTGGTTACATATATACGGCATCAATTACAGCGAGCTGAATCAGTGCACTGCAGTGCTGCCGAAACGCATTTCGGCATCTCGCTCAATCAGGTGCTCACCTGTTTTCCGGAAATAATACCGAGAGAGCGCCGAAGAGGTTATTCCAAGCAGAACATCGTTTACAGTCTGAAAACGGTAGATACAGCACAAGTTTAGCTATGTGTTAAACAATTTCTTTGACTTTTAGGAAATAACCGAAAAGAAAAATCGGTGGGGCAGCAGCAGCAGAAGCCAATGCAAGAGGAGGAGATGCACGTACGCAGCTCATGGCGTTCTTGACGAACTTGATGTCGTCGAGGCTGAGCGTGCGGTTCACGAAGCGCCTGGGCCGGAACTCGGTGCCCTCCTCGCCCTTGAGCGCCGTGGGCGCGTCTCCCAGCCCGCGCGGCGGCGCGCCGGAGGCGGGAGGGCAGGGAGCGCTTCGGGGTCCGCGGCGCTGCGGGTGCAGGCCATGAAGAGGGAGAGCATGGAGACGCCGTCGCCGAGGGAGTGATGCACGCGGAGCGCGACCGCGGCGGCGGCCTCGGCGGTGGGGAAGTCGAGGACGTGGAGCTCCCACAGCGGGACGGAGTGGTCCATGGGCCGCGTCGACAGCGACGACACGTAGTCCTCCAGGGCCCGGTCCGGGTGGGCCGACGTGGCGGCCGGGTCCAGGTCCGGGACGATGATGTGGTTGTCGAGGTTCACCGCCGAACGGATCCATTTGGGCCTGGCGTCCTTTTCGAACTCGTTTAGCACCTGAAGACAAATTGTTCTCTCCTCAAATTCGAGCAAAGAAAGAAACAATGAAGAAAAGACAAGTATGTATGGGATTCATGCCTATTGGCTATTGCATGCACTTCCAAAGCCAGTGCGGACCCTCCTATAGGCTTAAAGACAGATGCCACTATCAAAGATCGATCTCTCCATACAAATGAGTGCTCTTGGATAACTCTGATAGGCACCATGCACCTTGTACTCTAAGGCCAGTCTCAATGGATGTTTCATGGACACAATTACCTAGAGTGACACATCATCACAAAGTATTTGAAACTAGGATGAAACACCTCCCTCTCAATACATAATTTCATCAATTGTTGTTTCCTAGGTCACATGCAAGACACAGGTTGTCTAGGTAACTGTGTAGATGGGGTTTCATCACCATGAAACTCATTTCACTTCTCTCTTCATTAATACAGTGACACATCATCAAAAGTGCTGATATGGCAGTCAATTTATTG
>OAMR01000176.1:2236392-2259441 GCA_900205405.1 Echinochloa crus-galli
TCCTGCAGCATTTGGAATCTGTGATTAAATCAAGAATTCCAGGGATTCAGTCTCTAATAACCAAGGCCACTGCAGAGCTAGAAACTGAACTTTGTCGTCTTGGAAAACCCATTGCTGCAGATGCTGGAGTAAGACTTCTGCATTTTATCAATCTACTACTGGATGCCACTTCTGCATTTTATCGATCTACATGCGCGTCATGATGTCTATGTTTTGACACTTGTCTACCCTCCAATGTTAGTTTTGCCCATTCTATGGATGCATGATTAGTCTTGCTACAATATTACTATTTCTTTGTGCAAGCTACACTCATATGCATTTGTCATAGTCCTTCAGATTATATGCATCATTTTGTGACACAGTTATATTTTTTCTTGTTTTATGCTTCCAGCATAAGACATACACTCTCTAGCCACTACTACATGCACAGCAATTTTCCTGCAGCTACACTTTCAGTTTGGTTACACGTGTATTAATTACACTTCTTACTGATATGTAGGGAAAGCTGTACACTATCATGGAAATATGTCGCATGTTTGATGGTATCTACAAGGAGCATCTGGATGGAGCGTATGTTTCAAATATAGAGCTATTTGTTCATTATGTCTTTTGGAACACTACATTGAATACTATCAAGAATTTTTATGGGAAGTTTATTTTTGTTTTCAGTAGTTTATAGGGAAGCTATCCTGGGTAGAACAGCCTTTCATTGCGACATAAAAATAAACCTTAGACCAACCTTGGAGGAAGATCAGGAACTAGCTAGGTGGCTTTTATATATCAAAAAGAAAACAGGCACCCAAATTTGTCTTGACGAGGACCTGAACTTGGGTGGTCTAGGGTTCTAGGCGTACATCCACACCCAAAACCAACTACTCAGTTCCTTTTCGTGGCGACGCTGAAGGTCGGCGGACAAAACATCTGCCACAGTTTTGGCGCACTGCATTGCAGAAATGAATGGGGCATCGGCGTGGATTTTTTCTGCATGCCTATGCTGCAAACCAAAAGACTGACATGCATGCCATATCTGTGGCGTGCGGCCTGTAGTGCAGTTACAACACCAACCAAATACAGTCTTAGTGTTGTGTCTCAGCTGTAAAACTGCTGTAGCAACGACACTTGATGTTTTGTTTCCAAGTTCTCACAAATTGGAAACTATTGCGACATTATAGTGTTATGCATTATATTACCTGGCATGCATAGACATTCTGATAAGAACTGGTAGTTATCTACACATTTCAAAAATATTTACCTGCCAAATTAGTGACATTTAACTAATATTTTCTTCACTGGAACGCTGAAAATGTGCTTGCATGTGTGCTCCTACCTCTTTTTTCAAATGTATGATGTTGAGGACAACCTAATTAGTTTCAGTTCAACAATGATTAGCTTATACTAAACATCATATATTTAAAAATGGAGGGAGTAATTCTCAGCTATCTGTTCTACTATCTCGAACACAGCTATCTGTTCTACTATCATCGTATGAATGTTTTTTCATGCAACCTGTCCATTGAGGTATCCAATAAAAAATATTTTTTTATTCCTCTCCTTTCTAATATCATTCCAGATTGTTCTTCAAGATTGCATATATACATCTATTTATAATTTATGTAACTCCTTTTATTTTGGCAGGCGTTCTGGTGGGGAGAAGATCTACAATGTCTTTGACATCCAATTTCCAGCGGCTCTTAAACGCTTGCAATTTGAGAAACAACTTAGCATGGAGAATGTAAAGAAGTTTATAACACAAGCTGATGGATACCAACCACACTTAATAGCTCCAGAGCAAGGATACCGGCGTCTTATAGAGTCTTGTCTAGTTAGTATCAAAGGTCCAGCTGAGGCAGCTGTTAACACGGTATGCTGTGTGTTTTGCTCAGTAACTCAATTTTAATTAGTTATCTGCATCATCTATTTATCTAATTATTTCTAATAATATTTGTTTTGAGATCTTTCCATCTCAAGATTTATGAAAATATCCACAAATGTTAAATTAAAATTTAACTGGGAATATTTCATTTCTAGCACTGCGAATAGTATTAATTATTGCACCAATTTTATGTTACATGAATATGCTTTCCATGACTTTCAGGAGTTCAGGATAGTAAGAAGGAAATACTTCTAATCTTTGTCAAATCTTCATACTGTTTTCATTCACCACCCTTTATTTAGATTTGGATTTGACAATTTCCACGCTCTATCGTTTTCGTATATATTTATTCAACATAACCTTGATAGCACAACTGTTTTCCTTCAGTTCCAGAACATGACACCTTTTTCTAAATTTGCAGGTCCATGCAATACTCAAGGAATTAGTACACAGGGCTATCAAGGAGACGCATGTATGTTTTCTTCTCGATCTAATTAACTGTTTCTACAGCACAAACTGGTTTATGATCTGGTTGTATGGTTCACTCATGTAGTGAGTCTATGCACTAAGGAAGGACCTAATGAATAGAATACCTTTTCTTTCATTCTTTTGGAAGGAGAGTGAGAGAATTACCAGTCTGATTTGATTTCAGTTTTGATTTCTTCATGTTATAAAAAAAATGATATGGGATATCCATCAGGAGTTCAGGATCTCAACTATCTGCCTATAAGCAAGAACCTTCATTTTTATATCATTACCTTAGTAGAATATAACATTAGTAGTGATGAGAAAATTTTACCTAGAATAAGAAAATCTTGAATGGTGACTTAATTAGAGTTGAATTGACCGTGTTCGTGCAGGAGTTGAAGCAGTTTCCGACTCTACGCGTGGAAGTAAGCAGTGCAGCTTTTAAAGCTTTGGACAGAATGCGGGACGAGAGCAAGAAAAATACATTGATGCTTGTCGATATGGAGTGTGACTATTTAACTGTAGATTTCTTTAGGAAGCTTCCTCAGGATGTTGAGAGGGGTGGAAGTCAAACACACTCCATCTTTGATAGATACAATGATTCATATCTCAGACAAATTGGTAAGGACATCAAAATTATTTAAGCATTTTCTACTGCAATTAAAATAATTTAATGCCTCTTCTTACAAATTATAATATAAAGTTTTATACACATGACATGTATTTGGAATAACTGTGTGCAACCAAGAACTTAATTGCACGACTACTTACAGCATAACATGATGTTTGTCATCTTCCAGGTACTAATGTACAGGCATATGTCAACATGGTATGCTCAACCTTGAGGAACTCCATCCCCAAATCTATCGTTTATTGCCAAGTCCGCGAGGCAAAGCGCTCACTACTTGACGTTTTTTTTACGGAGTTGGGAGCAAGAGAGGTAAGATTACTTTAGTATCTTATACTTACTATGTCTTAATTTTCCCTACATGGTACCTGATTTGCTTTTGACGTTGTCAAAGGTTTTGATTGTGATTTATATAGTATCATATACTTTCTACTATGTCTTAGCTTAGTTCTTGAAGCTGGAGCTCACAATAATTGTCATCATACCCGATAAAATGCTAAAGTCGCATTTGCACATTATGTATAACAGTTCAGAAAGATAGCAAGATGATACTGTTAGCTGTACCAGAGTACTCCTCTGTATTTTCCTTAGTCGTTACAAGTTCTATTTTGCTCTTGTAGCTATGTAGCTTGTCCGTTTCTCTATGTTCATGCCCTACAAATTTAATCATGCATTTTGGTCTGTTACTCCAAGCAATTATTTCCATATTCCCTGTTGTCCTGATTGAATATTACAACTCACAAGTTTGCCTCTGTCTAGTCACTACCTAAACAATCAGTCGTCGTTAACCCCACATCCATTTGTGCAGACCAAGCAGCTTTCTAAGCTTCTTGATGAAGACCCTGAGGTCATGGAGCGCAGAGCAAAGCTTGCCAAGAGGTTGGAGCTATATCGGAGCGCCCAGGCAGAAATCGATGCCGTTGCATGGGCCAAGTAGTCTCCTTGGCCAACTTGGCCGGCCGTTTCTCAGCTGATTTTTCTGGGGAAACCATCTCTGATGGCTATTGGTCTATTACCTTCTTCTCTGGTCCTTGGGTTCCTCTCTATTTAGGTAGTGCAGGAGGTAGTTGAAGCCACCCGCTTGATCTTGTTCATATATCATCCCCTTACTGTTGTGCTCGTGTGTGAGATACACGCATCTGTTTCAGATCGGTAAACTCCTTCCGTTTCTTGCTGCTGAAGGAGCAAGAAGCTTGCGTACGCACACACTTCGCTTCCGGTGGTCCTTATGTGCCTTACGAATTAAGCAGTCTTGGATGGATGGATACGCATACGCGTAACTACTTCCATGGTACTATGTTCAGATCTGTTAACACGGTGAAACTTGTCCAAATGCCCTTTTCCGAGGAATCACAGAGTTTGAGTTCATGAGCTCCCGGATGCCGGAGGAAACCGACATTGTACTTGCAAGCCAGTTTCTAAGTCTAGCCATGCGAGACGAGTAGACGACAGGCGGGCCAAAAGAACACGACAGCCAAACCAACAGATAGTTCCTCAACTCGTTGAATTATAGCGCACAAATTTCGCATTTTGGCAGGCTCGCCAAGGAAGGAAAATGTATACTACGGTGTTTTTTTTAACTATTTCATTTATTCCAAATTTCAGCTCAAAATCCTCGGATGCTGAGTTGATGCAGGTAGCTGTAGCGCACTAGAAGTTAGAACTACCAGATTCGGACAATGCCGACTTGCCGAGGAGCCGAGCCCAGCGCACTGGACGGGGTCACAGCCAGGCCAAAGTTGGGCCTCGGTCCGACAAGGCCCATTCTATGTCGTGTCCCCACGCCGGAAGTGGGTAAGCCCTCGAGCGGCGATGGCGTCAAGCGGGCAAAGCGGTGTTCACCTGCACGGAGCACGCCATGCCGATGTCTCGGTCGGGCAACTGCGAACCGTGAGCGCCGAGGCAGCGGACCAGCGCCGGTGATATCAAGGGTCCGATTGGTTGCTTGCATCTAGGTCCAGCCAGGCTCCCCGGATGCAAGGCCTGCTGATTGGTTTGTTGGGCCAGCCTTGGGGCCTGTCTCATGGGATGCAAAAGAGCAGCCGGAGCCTGGCTCGCGGGAAACGCAGAAAACAACCGTTTCTCCAGAGCCAGGCTCGCTTCATGCAGGTGCACACGTTTGGCCCAGCGTGCAGACTCACAAAAGCACATAGCGCATGCAATTGAGCAGTCAACCAATCAAAGTTTCGTACCAGCCTGCATGTATAGAGAAGCGAACCAATCAATGTATGCGTGCGCCTTGGGAGCCTGGCCGGCCAGAGCCTGTACCGGTGGTGCGAGCCAGGCTGCGGAGAACAGCCAACCAATCGGAGAATATGTACTTATACAGGGTCCACATGTCAGTATGGAGAGTTCGCGGGTAGAACGGGCACGGGCATGACTTTTTTATGCCCACTAGATTTTGCCCGTCGGGTCCAATTACAAACCCGCACCCGTGCTCGTGGGTGTAAACTAGCACCCGGATCCTCGCCCTATAGGGTTTTTGCCCGCGGGCACGCGGGTAATTTATGCCCGTTGCCATCCATATTCTGGACATGCGGTAACTCCGTGCAGGAGTTGAAGCAGTTTCCGACTCTACGCGTGGAAGTAAGCAGTGCAGCTTTTAAAGCTTTGGACAGAATGCGGGACGAGAGCAAGAAAAATACATTGATGCTTGTCGATATGGAGTGTGACTATTTAACTGTAGAATTCTTTAGGAAGCTTCCTCAGGATGTTGAGAGGGGTGGAAGTCAAACACACTCCATCTTTGATAGATACAATGATTCATATCTCAGACAAATTGGTAAGGACATCAAAATTATTTAAGCATTTTCTACTGCAATTAAAATAATTTAATGCCTCTTCTTACAAATTATAATATAAAGTTTTATACACATGACATGTATTTGGAATAACTGTGTGCAACCAAGAACTTAATTGCACGACTACTTACAGCATAACATGATGTTCGTCATCTTCCAGGTACTAATGTACAGGCATATGTCAACATGGTATGCTCAACCTTGAGGAACTCCATCCCCAAATCTATCGTTTATTGCCAAGTCCGCGAGGCAAAGCGCTCACTACTTGACGTTTTTTTTACGGAGTTGGGAGCAAGAGAGGTAAGATTACTTTAGTATCTTATACTTACTATGTCTTAATTTTCCCTACATGGTACCTGATTTGCTTTTGACGTTGTCAAAGGTTTTGATTGTGATTTATATAGTATCATATACTTTCTACTATGTCTTAGCTTAGTTCTTGAAGCTGGAGCTCACAATAATTGTCATCATACCCGATAAAATGCTAAAGTCGCATTTGCACATTATGTATAACAGTTCAGAAAGATAGCAAGATGATACTGTTAGCTGTACCAGAGTACTCCTCTGTATTTTCCTTAGTCGTTACAAGTTCTATTTTGCTCTTGTAGCTATGTAGCTTGTCCGTTTCTCTATGTTCATGCCCTACAAATTTAATCATGCATTTTGGTCTGTTACTCCAAGCAATTATTTCCATATATATTCCCTGTTGTCCTGATTGAAGACCTAAACAATCGCTTTAATACAGTTGTAGTTAACCCCACATCCATTTTCTGTGCAGACCAAGCAGCTTTCTAAGCTTCTTGATGAAGACCCTGAGGTCATGGAGCGCAGAGCAAAGCTTGCCAAGAGGTTGGAGCTATATCGGAGCGCTCAGGCAGAAATCGATGCGGTTGCATGGGCCAAGTAGTCTCCTTCCCGTTTCTCAGCTGATTTTTCGGGGGGAACCATCTCTGATGGCTATTGGTCTATTACCTTCTTCTCTGGTGTTGGGTTGCTCATTAGGTAGTGCAGGAGGTAGTTGAGCCACCCGCTTGACCTTGTTCATATATCATCCCCTTACTGCTGTGCTCGTGTGCGAGATAGACACATCTGTTTCAGATCGGTCGACTCCTTCCGTTTCTTGTTTCTTGTTGAAGGAGCAACAAGCTTTTCTGATCGGTCGTACGCACACAGCCACACACTTCGCTTCCGGTGATCCTTATGCCTTACGCCGATGGATGGATACGCGAAACTACTTCCTAGTTTCAGATCTGTTAACACGGTGAAACTGGTCCAAATGGCCTTTCCGAGTAATCCCCGAGTTTGAGTTCATGAGCTCCCGGAGGAAACAAAACAGACATGCACCTGCTCCTCGTCCTTGAATTTCGCATTTTGGCAGGCACCCTGTTATTTCGCCAACGGAAATGTATATTAGGGTTTTTTTAACTATTTCATTTATTGCAAATTTCAGCTCAAAATCCTCGGATGCTCCATTTCATTTATTCCAGATTTCATCTCAAAATCCTCGGATGCTGAGTTTTTTTTTGAACTGCCAGATTCGAACAATGCCGAGGAGCCGAGCCCAGCGCACTGGACGGGGGTCACAGCCAGGCCAAAGTTGGGCCTCAGTCCGACAAGGCCCATTCTACGTCGTGTCCCCACGCCGGAAGTGATACCCCTCAAGGCCTCAAGCGGTGACCGGTGATGGCGTCAAGTGGTGTTCACCTGCACGGAGCACGGCACGCCGTGATGTCTCGGTCGGGCAACTGCGAACCGTGAGCGCCGAGGCAGCGGACCAGCGGTGAAATCGAAGGGAAGCGGCAGAGGTGGGGCGGCGTATAGCCATGCCGGCCGTACTGTTTGCTTTTAAGCCCTTTGAGCGAAAGAATATCACGTTTAGATCCCTTTTGAAACAAAATCCACGTTTGGACCCTAAAGCTCGGCGCCATGAACCATGGCTCCGAGCTTCCTCACCTCGACGCCATGATTGATTCATGGCGCCGAGCTTTAGGGTCCAAACGTGGGTTTCTTTTTAAAAAGGGTCTAGACGTGATATTTTTCGCTCAAAGGGCTTAAAAGTAAAAAGTACAGCCATGCCGGTGCGGGGTTTTCAGCTTTCGCGCTTCCCCTAATAACAAGAAAACGCTGGGGATTCAACACTCCACGCGCGTATCCGCAGATTTTATATTTTATGGAAACACCGGGAGCACTCGTTCATCCAAGCTCCACTCTGTACGCCAAATTCAAGAGGGAATGAATAAAAGTAAACCTAGCTAAACACCAGGTGTATAATTTTTTTAACCACGATCATATCATGCACGCCAAATTCATATTAGAGTTTGCCGAGGTCGCTAGCTAGCAAATCCATTTGATTCTCCATGCCATGCTGCAAACCAGTCGACACGAGCCTACTTCATGCTCTTGTACATGCCGTCAATGATGCTCTGCAGACAAATAACAATATATCCACGCCGAAGGTCAGCTTGGCGAGGATGGGTATTCTAAGTGAGGTGACTGAAGGTCTGAAACTGAAGCTGCGCCTTACCTGGTAGTATTTCAGCAGCTGCGGCCGCTTCTTCTTGTACGTCGGGGTGATGAGGTCGCGCTCCATGTCGAACGGCACCGGGTCCAGATGAACGGCCCTGATGAGCTCGAAGCCTTTGAGCTGTCGTGCCAACACAAATAGAACGGTGCGTCAGATCTAGCTGCCGAGGTCACTGCAACCAGCAGCATTGCAAATAGGTGCTGATGTTTCCCAGTCGTTCAGACTGCTTACCTTCTTTTCTTTACCCATCTTGGTTAGTTCTCCTAGGATGAACTCTTTGGCTTTCGGATCTTCGCAAACCGTGGCAAATTCTCCAGTTACCCCGTTTGACTCTGCCCATCGCTCCAGAGCCTGCTTGTTGGGGTTCACCACCGCAACGAGGCTCGACTCAAAGCTGTTGCCATACACCCAAACCTGGGGATATCAGATGGAAATTAGTGGACATACTATTTGTTGTTTTGATAATTTGCTGCAGAACACTCGATTTGTGTAGATGAGGTTGTTTTGTGCCGTACCGAATCAACACCAGGAGTCTGACCAAAGATATTCTCCAGATTCTCGACCGCGACATACTCTCCCTGTGAGAGCTTGAAGATGTTCTTCTTGCGGTCGATGATCTTCATGCTCCCGTCAGGCTGCCATTCACCAATGTCTCCTGTGGTAAACAGTAACATTTGGCAGTGAACAAATGCAAGTCGTATAAAAATTTCCGCATTCCACATTTGTGAAAAAAAAATCAAAGATCTTTTTTTTGTGACAAGTTGAATGACGGTCACTTTCAAGACGGTTATCAGTCTCCCAGGAGTTGAATGCAAGCCATAAATTTTTGACAAGAGGGCTATGAAAGCCTTCACGTTTTTTTCCTGAATTACTACTTTAAACACATTGATGAACAGTGACGTCTCCCCTTTCTTTTAGGATGTGGACATACTTTGATCAGATGCTGAAGGAGAGATTGATACCTGTATGGAACCAGCCATCGACCAAGACTTCCTTGGTGAGGTCCTCTCTCTTGTAGTACCCCGAGAACAGGGTGTCCCCTCTTATGCAAATCTCCCCACGAGGCGTCTCACTCGACAGCGCGTCATACCCCATCTCAGGGACGGATTCTAAGCGTACTTCAACATAGGGGACTGGAGGACCAACGGTTCCCAGCATGGACATGTTATTCGGCAGGGAAACGAAGGACCCGGCACAGGTCTCTGTGAGTCCTAGAGGAGGAAAATAAGCATAACCAATAAGCTTGTCACACATTTTGGGTGATTTCTCAATATTTTAAAATTTGTGTATCCTGCAACTGTATACTTTGGTGTTGATGAGCATACCATATCCTTGAAGTACATGAGAGCATGTCACCACACGCAGATACTCCTCAACATGTCTAGACAGGGGAGCAGCACCAGATAGAATCAGCCGAACTCTGCCACCTAGTCCTCGTTTCACCTATATATATGGTACAAAGAAACAAATCAAGTCCGTAAAAATTTACAGATAAGAAATCGAATTGTATTTTGAAATTCTAGCTTCTCGCCATTTAATCATACCTTGGTGAATACTAGCTTGTCAAACACTGCAGCAGCCTCTTCATGCTTACTTCCTTTCAACATATTACCTTGTTTGCTGCACAACCATTTGTGGTAAAAGTTAGAGCCGATCGCTATATTAGCCAAAATATACCTTGATGATTAAGACTAGCAACAGACTTACTATTTGTAAGCAACATTGAACAAGGTCTTCTTCAGGAAACCACCAGTTGTAATTTTATCTTGCAATCCTGAATTATAAAAGAGTAAACACCATTATTTGGAGAGTACTATTCGAATAACATAATGGTATTGAATATGTTACGGATGGATTGATGCCAGGTATGATAAAAGAAAATCTGAATGCAACTGTGTTATACAATTAATTGAAAGTTCAGGTGGGCACTCTGCAATAAGAAATATTTTCAATTAGAGTACCTCCATAAATTCTGTCCAGAACACGCGGAACAGCACAGAAAACTGTTGGTTTGAGTTAGCGGAAGGGAAGAAATATAAACAACAGACTCGCCAAGCTGTTGGAGCAAAATAAGATTTTATAAAAGAGAAAATGCATTGGGATACAAAAGACTGAAGTAAAATTGAAAGATAAGTAGCCTACCTCCTCGCCTGAGTTGCTAAGGAACTCATCTACCGCTGAAACAATGGTAATGATGCTCTTGTTGGAGATTAATACTCCCTTTGGATCACTGGTTGTGCCACTGGTGTACATTATTGTGCATATGTCTTCCTTTTCCTTCAGTGGAAGTTCAAACTTCTCTTCACCTCCCTGTTGGTAATACAGAAAAAGGTTAATCATTCTAATATATAAAGTCATATTACTCACAGTGATATCCCAAAAAGTATACAAAGTTGAGGCCTTCACATAACAGTAGTTTACTTGTAACAAAGCATTTTATTCTATCTATTTTTTTGGTCAGGGAGGGAATCCTACCAGTTGCAGAAACTCTTCCCATGAGTAGATGGACAAGCCATTCTGTTCAACTATTTCCTTGTGCTCAGGATTGACCTTACCAAAGCTCACAATCGCTGTAGCAAAAATGAAAGACTATCAGTAAGTCATATCCACTATATTATAGCTTATTCACACAGCCAGAAATTTATCAAACTTACTCTTCAGATACTTGGTTGAATTGGGGAATGTCTTGAGCATCTGAAAAGAACAATGAATTATTTGAAATGCTCAAAAAAGCTGAACAATGGGGTGCTTGAAGCATGGCACAAGATATTTCTTATAGGGTGGGCAAGTTAGATGCACAGTATTCTGATAAATCAAACTACGCTGAATTACCTCTCCCATCTTCTTTTCCTCAACAAAAGCAATTTGTACCTCTGCATGGCACAATACAAATTCTATTGCCCCGGCACCTACAACCATAAAAGTTGATGTCAAATGGTAGCAGGTCATTGTTAACAGCTTAACCAAACAGGAAATCTGTACGTGTTTTAACTGAAAATTGTTTTGCGATTATGATAATCCTGAACAATGTCACGTGTTCGCATTGCTCCACAGAAAAAAAAAACTTACCATGGAACACAATAAATGCCATGGGCATTGCAGGCCTGCACGATAAGCAATAAGAAAACGATAGCAACGTGAAATTTGTGGTATGGTCAAAGAAAGAAAAGATGCATAACTACATTCATAAAAGATGTCAGAATTAGGGCATCCACATCCATAGAAATTTACACAAAGTTTTCCAGCCATGTTCTCACCATAAGTAGCAAATAAGCCAATTGACAAGGTCTAAAAACATGTACCGAGGAAGAAAAACTTTCCAATAAATTTCAACACTTTACTAGAAAGTTGAAAAGGCTCTGGCCATTTTTTCTTTGGTTTAACAAGAAAGTTGTAGAAGTAGCACTTTTAGCTATGAACCTACTGATTCTTCAGATTAAACATCTGGTAAAACTGTAACCAACGTATTGGTAAGCAGACTCAATGTTTCCGATTCGGCTTAGTTAGTACGTATATTGGTACCATACACATACCTGCATACTGATAACCCACTCGGGCGAATTGGCCCCATAGATGCCGCACCGGCCACCCTGCAGAGTGCAGACAATCAGACATGGGTCATGTCAGCAGCCCATCAGCACACCATACAGAGACTAATGGAACAAACGAAGAATTGTCCCATATTCTCAGTATGGAATATCGCAGGGCAATAATCCAAGCGAGAGCGTCTGTACCTTGCCGACGCCGCAGCTCCGGATCGCAGCGCCGACCTTGATCACGGTGTCGTATACCTCCTTGTAAGTCAGCCATGTGTACTTGCCAGCCTGCCGCAAGAGACGTAGACGCCAATGAATTCAATTCAGGGGAACAGAAAAACAGAGAAACGTAAGAACGCAGGTATGGAACCGGGGTGGAAGAGGCTCGCGTGCGGCTATCTACCTTTCCGTCGACAATTTCGCGGCGGCCCAGCATCTTGTTGTCGGGGCTCTTCTCCACGGACAAACTGCATCACGCGCACGAGCATGTCAGCATCGGATTCGAAGATATAAAAAATAATTTTCGAGAATCGAGGTAACTGATGCTAATGGCGAACGGCGATCCAGATTGACAAAACCAGCATTGCGAATCCAAGCGGAATATTAGATCTATCTATTCGATGCTCATGCAGAGCGGGCGCGGAGGATCAAAGCGGCGGCAACGGGGGATCACGCGCGGCGGGCGACGGTGAGGAGTGAGAAGGAAACGTACCGGAATATATCCCAGCAGCAGTCGAGGCCCGGCACGGCGGGCGGCGCGGCGCCCTTGCCCCCCGCCGCGCATCGGTACGTCGGCCCCGCCGAGGGCGCCCCGTCCGCCGCCTCCCTCCCCTCCTCCACCTGCACCAGGTGCTTCATCGATCCCTCCACCATCTCTGTCGTCTCTCTCCTCTCGCGCCTGGCTCCCTGGCTCTCCCCCCTTCCTCTCTCTCTCTCTCTCTGGCTTTCTCGTACGTGCGCGCACACGCGGCGCGGCAGCGGCGCGACGCGACGAATTTATCACGCGAGACGTAGCGCCGAGGCGCGGGGGGTTGCAGACTCCTGAGCTCGAGCGAAAATCTCACGACTCACGACGGGGCCAGCCAACCAGCCCGCGTCTATTTGTATCCCTCACGGCCTCACCTGCCTCGCGCGTCCGGAGTACGGAGTACGGCATACTTCTCCTTAAAAAATGATGACCCTGCACGGTCTCTCATAGGGGAGGACGGGAGGTTACGCATAGCCATCCTCTGTTTTCACATACGTGTCATTTCGTACGGCTTTCTACAGGAATGTATGATGTTCAAGACTTTGGTATTTATAGCTTCAAATAATTTAAAAATCTAGAACTTTTCCTAGAGCTAGGTGTGTGTCAAGAGCATTTACATATAGTATTTTGTTTAGATTGCACCGAATACTCCTTGTTTTCCAAAGAGCTCTACAGGTCTTAGAGGACTGAATCCATGTATGTGGCAAAATACAGGGATGATTTGTGGTTGGCAGGGGCGGAGCCAGGGCCCGTGCTACTCATGCTGCAGTACGGGTCTTGTATAGCACATCAAGTTAATTTTTGTAGTTTCTAGCTAGAAATCACTCTAAATTTAACTTGAATATGATTAGCCCAGCACCTGTTCACTGTTCCAGTCCTGGGTGATATGATTGATACATGTTTTTTGGCTCCACCCCTGGTGGCTGGTGCCTCACTGCAGCATAGTCACACGTGCGGTAGCATCAGGATTTCAATATACTGTATTCAAGATCAGAATGAACTTGCTTATAAGTCATTTTGTTTTTTTATTATATAAAAGCTATGCATCTAAAAAAATGAACCAATAGTCTGAGTAGAGATAGTATATTTTAAATATAGGCACATAAACTCTATATCAGTATCTTTAATAGATTGAGAAATTCACTACAGACATCTTACAAAATCCAAAAAGTACGAGTACGAGCAGTTGAATTTGTATGAGCAGATTTTACCAAAAAAGATATTTAAGCCACACTTTAATTGTTCATATGCCATATATTACTAAAAATTTGATTTTGTATGATGTTTTGTGTATGTATTTATAGCTTGAAGAAAATTCAAATCTAAAGCCCTCTTGTAGCATTTACATATATTATTTTGTTTAGACCGTGCCAAATCTAAATATAGGCACACAAATCCTATCTCTATTACTATTTTTATAATAAATTAAGCTAGGTTATATCTTGATTGACAAAGTCATTTACAGAAATGCCACCACATCTAAAAAAATACTCGCACCAGAAATTAAATTTGTTTGAGCGCATTTCACCCAAAAAAATTATCACTTTGATTGTTGAGATATGATATATAACTTGTATAATATAATTTAGAAAACTCTACCTCTATCTTTTATTCAATTAAAAACCGTTCTAGATGGTTTTATTTTTCATAACGATGAATTAAAAAAGAAAAGAGGAGAGGGAGTACTGCATCCGAAAGGGCGGGCGCGACCGCCGATCGCCAACGGCCGAAGCCCAGAGGATCCGCATGGTTCAGACGGAATCGCTTTTCCGTTGCGTCACGGCGGGCGCGACTGGTTTGTTTAACCCGCACGGCGACCCTGACCGGACGGACGGTGGCGAGTGGACGAGGGGGTTGTGGAGCGATCGGGCGTGCCGCGCGTGGCGTGGATTCTCTCCGTGCCGTGGAAATCTTTGACAGCGCGAGAAGGAAACGAACGAAAAGGATCGCTTCAAATTCAACGGTCGTTAGCTGCATGCGCCCGGTTGAGTGGTGGATGGTTGTGCCTGGTGGGCGCTGCACGGATGGGACCGGCCGACCGGGCCATTACTCCGATGCCATTGCCACAACCATAACTTCCCGCAGGAGCTGGCAGGTTTTTCTTTAATTCTAGAAGCCCAAGTTGACCCCACCAGCAGCCAGGTACAGTCCCCTGTCTCGATCACCTCGGATCATTTTCGTGGGCTGTTTACTTTGGTGAAAAAGATTCGCAATATCTCCTTCGTTAATTTCCTTTTACGATACACCGGGTGTATCACATTTCCAGTTTCCCATTCCGTCCACTGTATGTTAAACGATTGCACATGTCATCGTACACGTCATAAACTTCTCAAGCACACATGGAACATTCTTCCCATCTTTAATGAATGACATAGCTCCTGGCCTGCCCAATCTAGAGCACACGTAGAACGGGAGCAGTTGCCAAGCAACAAGTGGCAAAGATACCTAATAATACGAGTAAATTCTATGGGGTCTTTCTATCCAAATATCATGTAAGATATCTATGCTCTCAAAACGTTTTTTCAGTTCATTGAACTTGTCCGTATAAATTATTTGGATCTCTAAACTATCAAAACATATTTTTAGGTCCTGAAATTTATCCAAATATATCATTCAGATGCCTAGACTCTGAAAATGTTTTTCCTGTACTCCCTCCGTTCTGAAAAAAATGACGTTTAGGACAAGGTTTGGGTTAAACATTGGGAATATAAATCATCAATAACTTTTAAATTGTTGACTTTATAAATGTGAAAACTATATGAATAGATTTGTCTTGAAAAATACTTTTATAAAAGTATACATGCATCACTCTTTGATAAATATTTTTATAATAATAAAAGATCAAAGTTATGTTTTGAAGAACGTGTCGCTGTACTAAACGTCAGTTTTTTCAGAACGGATGCGAGATGGAGTACATTTTAAGAGTTGATCTGGACCGGCTGCGAGACTTGTGCCTACACTTACGTCGATGGATGGATTCGCCCTACTCATTGTCCGCCTATTATCTGCCATTTTTTATTTCCTGCCCCCCTCATATTCCCTGCGTGATCATCCGCATAACCTGGCTATCAAGAACTCAGCAACACAAAAACAATACATCTTATTTGAGAATTTGAAGACCTGTATAACATGCTGGAAATTTTGAAACATTGGGGATTTAGATAGCACACCTAGATAAATTTAGAGACCTAAATATGTGTTTTTGTGAGTTTGGGAAGCTAGCCGACATTTCTAGACCCGTCCTATATTTACTCTATTCTATATATGCTAGTTATGTACATCAAATTCGTTGTGTTGTCACTATGGGGGCTAAAATCAGCTCCTAGAGACTAGTAATTCAGCCTGTGCTGAAACTACTCCTAGGGGTCAATAATTCAGCCTGTTCTGCAACTATCTGATGTAATGTTCAAGCTAAACAACTTCACCTCTGCACGTGCTATGATCCCGAGGGCAATGCAAAATCTGTAGTGCCGATAAACCAGTAGAGAACCCATTTCAAATTGCACAGCATGTTCTTCAGCGCCTTTGTCGAGTTCTCCCTCGTATTGAAATCGCCTAGGGTGACCCTGTAGCCCCCTACTTTGTCACCATGAATCCTGTGAAACCAAGTAATCTTAATTAGCAACAATGTGGACAACACTGCGGATATAAGATAGTTTCCAATTTTTTTTTTATTATTATTGTCAAGCTTTGTCGCAAAATAACAAAGTTCCTGCACATAGGCTACATTGAAAGTTGTACCGATGAACAAAATAATGAAAAGGAGATCACAACCATAGAAGCCATATTTCAGTATTTTAATGGTCACAACTGCAACATAACGCATTAAAACAAATTGAACACCGGGTGGGAATCTTCAATGATGAAAATATTTCTTTAGGTGCAGTTGCAAAATAAAGATATGTCATATCATAAGCATAAATAGTGAAATTCTGGTGTGTTCGTGTGTATGTGAGGGAGAGGGAGAGAGAGAACAATAGTGTTGCAGTAAAAGCTTACTTAAAGGGGAGCTTCAATAACTTGTCAGGTGGAACATTGTTCTCTTTATCCAAATTTACGGCAAACTCAACAAGCTCTTGCATGCACGCCAGATACCATGTCATGGCTTCATCATATTGGGTGCTAAACAATACATTTGCCGGACCAAACCTGAGCATCAACCATGAACTTATTCACATCCAAAGAATGATAAATTTGCATCGCCATGAAGGCAAGCAGAAAATGCAGAAAAGAACAAAACAATCTGCCAACAGTTAGAAGGAATAACGAATGAAAGGAAAGAAGATATCCTTCTGGTTTCTTCTAACATAGTTTTAGTTTGAAGTTTACTGCAACATTTCATTATTACTTTAAAGAATTTGTCATGTTGAATTCATGCACAAACTGAGAACCAATTGCATAGTCACCATATTGGACCAGTTTAGATAGTTTGGCTGGAGTAAAAAGAGTTGAAAAATTGTAAATTGAATCGTTCCAGATAGTGAAATGGACTTTCTTATTGATGTGAGAATTGAGGAACACCAAATTACAAATCATGTAGAAAGGGACAAACACTGAGAGTACACTTGCCACTTTGCCAACAGAAAGCTTACAGTTTATGTGTTTTCTCATTGATGTCCGTGATTATTGGATTGCTCCCCACAGCGTGAATCTTGATCCGGTATCTATGAACACGTTGAGGAACTCAAAAGCATAATTTTCCTTCAAGAAAAATTGTAGGGTGCTAAGTATTAAGGTTTACCATCGCAACATAACCAATGAAGTGAAACGCGCCAAAAAAAAAACTGGACCTATAATGCTAATGCTGTTGAGAGAGAAGAATAGGCACCAAAAATACCCAATGGTAATCTTACATGCTACAACATACTACAAATTAAGCCCACAGCCCTGTTTGGCGGGTTGAGTATGATTGGTTTTTGACTCCTGACTGCAGTTATCTACTCCTACATATTAAGCCACCAAGTCTGACCAGCCATGCCATGGAATATGTTTGTTAAATGTCTATGTTTTGGCTTCCCAAAGTTTCTCCTCACCTGGACATTTTCTGTCACAAAATTATGTTGGCAAGATAACTGTGGCAAGCTATGAACATGAACTAAATAGGTGAGGTGAGCAACTCCAACAGATTGATTTCCCCCTTTCCCCTTTATGTGTCTATAGGGGAATCCCCTTTCTTTTTTTCTCAATGCGTGAATGCTACAGCAGATCCCTTTCCCATTCTATCTCCCTGGGCCCCATAAAATTGGACAGCCAGGTAAAGGCGTGGCCACAAGATCCTGCAGCTGGGAAGAAAAGGGAGGAAAGGGGAAGGAAAGGGAGGAGGGGGCAATTCCCCTTTCTAAAGGGGAGAGGGAGGGGGATATAGGGGATTGAGAAAACATAAAAGGGAAGGGGGAATGGAAAGGGGATCTGTTGGAGTGGGTTTATTCACTCCAAATCCCCTTTATGGCTGAAAAGTGGAAAGGTGAAAGGGGATCTTTGGAGTTGCTCTGTTCAACATATGCCTAGCCACAAGTGTGGCAAAAGTTAGTAAAAAAAAACTGAATGTGTGACACATCACACATGGATTTCGGGGCTAACAAAGGGCGCCAAGTAAACCAAACACATGGACAAAACACAGCAACATAATAACCAGGAAAAAAACAAAACACTTTTGACATGGTCAACCTATTAAAATGCATCGAAACAGGTGGCATATTGCTTCTCAAAAGAATGACGAGTACATAATAGAAAGGTGTCATTATGTGCCAAGGATACTGAAATTTCGGGGTGAAATACTCAGCCATGGTATGCAACAGAAGTGCAGCCTGACCCCAAGCAGCATTTATCTCATCCCACTCAACCTAAGACAAGAGTGATATAGATTTATTGAATCAAATAGCTGTACTCAAAGTGTACCTGAAATATAATGTACGCAAAGCACTGACTGAGTGACTGTGGTGAATGTCTTTGCATTTTGCAATTAGGATACCTACCTCATGAGAGTGTCCAAGACGGAGGTTATTTATTGTTCCGAATGCTCCATATTGTGAAATATAGAATGCATCACCCAGGACATTTGTACGCTTTAACAATTCCATATGGGCCTGAGAAATTTCTATTTTGGACGAAATGGCATCTCTTTCTTTCTGAGTAGTGAAGGGACATTTTTTCAGGTAGTAAACCATTAGAGGCAGAAGAAAATGTTGGAAAACATGCATATATATGAGGAATCATGATTTGTGCTGCTATTTGCAAACAATGCAGTATGAAACATAACAATGCAGGAAATACATACTTTGCAATATTGCATAAACATTAAGCAATTTTACACAAGAAATATATTATCAAAAAATTAATATAGATTCGGTAAACTGTGATTTTATGACGATATGGAACAGAACACATGTCTAATTGTCTATACATTTCACTGAAGGTGTCAACACATTTTGAAGTATGGCAGCATTAAGTCGATGCATTGCTATTCTGACGAGTAGGTATCCATATGCACATGACCTGTAATGAGTATACCTGATGAGATGTCAGCTGAAACTGAAAGCTGTTGAATTCTTGCCAATATCTGCCAAAAATTATGACGCATAAGCTTTGCTTACAATTAAGCTTTATAAACAACAGGAGAAAACTGCAGAGTGTGTAAACAACTGCATGCTGTTGTGGCAATTGGCGAAACATTGTTCATGTGATCACGATTCTCCAGTAATGGTATCTCTTAGTGCCAAGAATGCTTTATTTTAGTTAAATAGTAGAACCAAAAGTGTTTATTAATTCTATGAAGAAACATGTGCAAAGTTGCTTAACCTCTTGTTCCAGAAAAGAAACAAATGAAAGCAAGAAAAACAGGAAACATTGGATGTCCAAGAGATGGAGAGCCTACAGTTAGCATCAAGTAAATAAAAAATGATTCAAGACAATGCAGCCTATAGACAAACTTTAAAACTAATAACATGAAGATATCCCAAGAAAAATGTCAAGGAGAACAAATACTAACCGCTCTTCCAATTCCTCAATTTTTTTAGATTTTGTTTCAAGATCTTTCATCTCGGAACTAACTTCTGAATACTGCTTTTCAGCTTCTTCGATATCAGCTTTAAGTCTCTTTTCTTCTTCCTCAAACTGAATTCGGAGCACAGAATACAAATGAAATTTACAGAAGTGTTACAACTAAACTGTTCTTGTAGCTCCTGCAATAAGGTTGGTAATATGGAAATTCCTTCCAGTATATTCTGCTACAAGTTGATAGCTTATGTTTGGCTATTCCATAATATGACTGTTACCTGCTTAAGCACTATTGTATATTTCAATAAAGGACTAATATACTTTCTCATTTCATGCCACTTATGGATTATGGTGAAAAGATCTAATTTGATTTACATGCATTGCTGCTACATATTTATCGTCTTTCAACCTCATTAATTAGCTTCTGATACCATCTTATTACACATAGGTGGATAGAATACATTACGTATACAAAATAAACAGTAAACTCTGGAATAATAACTTCATTAATTAGTTTATGAGCAATATCATGTATGCCAACAACCATATGGTCACCTTTTGTTTCTCCTTCTGAAAATCTGTTTCACTGAGGATGCTGCAGGATTCTTGCTCCAGATGTTGGAGACAAGCCTCATAAACTTTAATATCAGAATCAATATCTGCAATCTCAAAATCCATCTTATAAGAAAGAACGCTCATACATTCCAGACAAAGTGGCTGCTCAACCTGCATATGATGGTTAGATCATTAAATCACCAGCACAAAACATAATGCAATGACTGAATAGCACAAACATGCAGAAAAATATGAATGACAGTGGTAGCAAATATATGCATGATAACACAATCAATATTGATGCATCTTAAGCAAGCAATAGTACCTGAGTTTGTGAGGTAGCAATCTCAAATGCTCTTTTTAATACAGTAACACTAGAGAAAAATCCAGAATTATTTCCTAGCGAAGAGCTACTCGAGTTTACACTTGGTGGCAGCAGATGTGCTCCATCTCCTTCAGAGGAAGATGTCTTGTATATGGAAGCAGCAGGAGGTGGAAGCATAATATATGAGTCCTCTATCAGCCTTGTTGTTTGGTTAGTTTCAATATGTGGGGATGCTGCACTTAGTGAGCGAGGGGGAATTCTGAGATCTTTAGATCTGTTCTTCGTCGATAACACAACATAAAAATTGTCCATCCTGCTTGTGCCCATAATAGTGCCCTGAACAGCAGATGCATGCATGCCTGCACTCACTAATGGCACAAAAGTTACATCCACCATTATCACAAAATTGCACAGTGGAGAAGCTAGGTAGTGCTTTGAGGAAAGATGAAGGAGTAAATTGCACCCACCATACAATTTGTATTATTTTGGCCCAACAAGTTGCAAAATATGCAAACACATACATAAACTTGTCAAATGCATAAACTTGTCAAATGTGTGCATGTGCGGTCACAAGGATGCCACCAGACGTCTTTTGCCATGGTAAAAACTTTTGAAATACTTATGATTAGCAAATAAAACAAATTTGCAACTAATTTCATGTATTTACTAGATACTTCCATCACACAGGGATAAGTGGGGAGCAGGGAGCAGCCTCATAAACATCCATCCAGCTTTCATGCAATTTTGCTACTACGAAGGTAGGGCGAAGGTGGTAGAAAAATTGGACAAATAACAAAAGTAAATTGTATTCAAATACCACATCAAAATGGAAGCACACAGTAAATGGATCGTTATAAAAAAACAGTATAAAGATGGCATAGACATACTAAAGATGACATATTGAAAAGAAAACAATATTTTCATCGAGTCACATTCCATGTGACCTGTCACTGTACCAAAATACGTTTTGTGGCGTACGTGTGACCATACATGCACACAATTGACAAGTTTATGTATCCGTTTGCACGTTTTGCAACTTGTTGGGCTAAAGTGATACAATTGGTTGTATGGTGGATGAAATTTACTCAAGAGAGGAATTTTTTTCACGAACAACAAGAGAGGAAATTCAATTGTCAGGACAAACCTGTGACACAAAAATACTGTATCAAATTTAAAAGAAGGTATCTAGAGTAAAATTTGAAAAGCAAATGACAAGTGACAACCCTGATCTTAGCACCAATGCACTGGAATAACTTAATTGTTTAGCTTAATTGGCAACTAAAGAAATACCAGTTTTTCAGAAACAATGAGGAAATTCAACTCTCTTCCCAGTTCAACAAAAGAATTATAGCTTCCTGAACCAGTCATATGCCCAAGTATTTGCTAATTTAACCTTTTAGCTTATCCTGAATGGGGTCATGCAGGTTTCATTGTGTGTGCAGACCTTGATTTTAAAAAAAAAGAACAAAGCAAGAGAACAGTGCGACGAGGAAGCATGATTGACATAACCTAAATATGCAACATCAGCACCATGATGACCCGTGGATACTTGTTAATTTTCAGTTGAATCAATAACCAAAAATGAAAGCTGTATGACTTCAACTTGTCAACCACACAAAGTGCAATTCAATCGGCGGAATCCCCTATCACTATCATGAGTCCACTAAGCACTAAACCTGCCACTATCCAAATCAGACTAAAAACCACAGCAATTTCTAGAAACGCTTACAGTTTAGTGCATTCTGTTATAAAGTGCACGTCCAGTTATCAGGAATTCAATGTTCCTGAATCCTCATGCCAATATCATCCGAGAATTTAGTGATGAAATCAGTTCCAATCGATGGGCTAATAACGGGGCGATAAGAAAGGTAATATAGGGACTAATCTTCGGCTGGGCGGCGAAGTTTACCGGAGGCCGAGAGCCTGTCAGCGAACGGCTCGACCCCGACGACGGCAAGCGGGCCGTGGCACTCCCGGCACCTGAACCGCGGCACAGATTGCCCCACCGCGCCGGCCTTGCCATTGCCACCGGTCAGGTGCTTCATCTCGCCGGGTACCACGCTCTCACTAGGCAAACTCCTCCCTGAACCGAACGGCCTCGCGTTTCGCGGGCTCCCAGACTGCTGCCTTATCAGCGATTCTCACCACGAGCGGAGATCGAATCGGAGGAAGGAGTTGGGGGTATGGATGGCAACGGGTCGGGCGAGGTGCGGGCGAGCCATTTACCCGCCCGATAGCATACCCGACATTGTTAGTTTTACCCGCCCGATAATATGTCCGCGGGTAAAATTTCTTGCCCATGCCCGTGCCCATCGGGTACCGGGCGGGTATCGGGTACCCGTCGGGCGTGTTAAGTTATATATTAAATAGCACACATGCTCAACATATAAGATTGGATTTTACTTACTACTCTTTTGCACAAGCACATTATACAATAAATATTATTCAAACAATCATAGTCACATAGATTACAACAACAATAAAAAAATATTGTTCACACACAAACACAAGTGACTATATTTCACACACATATACCATTGTGGAGGGTTTGCGGGTCGCCCGACGGGCACCCGCGGGCGAGTCTTCTTGCCCGCG
>OAMR01000551.1:20042-42586 GCA_900205405.1 Echinochloa crus-galli
GACTTAAATCATTAGAAGAAAGATGAATGATCAAAGGTAACCAAATTGGTTCAAGCAGGCGATCAATGGGTTATCTTTGCGGAAACCGAAAGGCTGGTTTAGATCTAAGCGTATGTTGAAAATTGATAAAGAGTACCACAAACATCAAGCAAATACGAAATATAGGAATCTATGCAAAGAGCAATAAACTCATAGAGCTCCTAGTGCAAAATTGTTAAAGTGAATGCCATAAAAATCAAGCAAATATGAAATATATGAATGAACAATCCATGGCTACATATTTAAAGTATGTGGACTTAGATGACACTTGAAACTAAGTTTAGAGAACCAAAAATATTTGCAAGTTTAGGACAGTGGTGGAACCATAAACAAAGTTTAAAGACCAGACATGCAATTTATTCTACAAGTAATAAAGATAAAACATTTATAAAAAACTACAAAGGAACTAGTACGTAACTAGTAGAAGACCACCAATTTATCATGTGGAATATAGATATGTCTATATAGACCACCAACAATGTCTTTCTTTATATAAAAATAATCAAGTAATTGAATTTACACGTATGTATCAAGATAAGATAATAGTGACACAAGATTGAATTGAATGGACGATCTTATAACAATGTTGATGCTAAAATTGCCACTCTGGTACGGAGTAGCAACTAGCAAGGCACGGTAACTCTCACCAAGGCTGTAACCAGCCATGGTATAGTAGAGGATGAACGAAAAACTTGGACTATCATTTGACTTGACCATAGCAAGACCTTGGTCCCACAGAGGAACCAGACAAGGCATGACCGCATGACGCATGAGCAACAGTGGCGGTGTTTAGTTCATGTGAAAAGGTGAAAAGTGAAGTGAAAATGTCACATCGGACACTGTAGCACTTTTCGTTTGTTTGTGGTAAACATTGTCCTACCATGACCTAACTAGGCTCAAAAGATTCGTCTCGTCGTGTACATCAAAACCATCTAACTAGTTTTTTTGTTTATCCACGTTTAGTACTCCATGCATGAGGGGAGAGATTTAATGTGATAGGTGGATAGTAATGTTTGGAGAGAGAATTTTAGAAATTTTGGTGATGGGATGAAAAACTAAACACAGCCGCTGTTGCTGGGCGGGGAGGACAATCAACGCCATCGCCGGTGGGGACTATTAGGTGCCGCTGCCGGCCTGTCCCACTGGGCAAATACGTGGTTGCGCATCCAACCCCGGTAGCATAAGTGACACTGAGCCCAAACGTGCAGGCTGCGTTCCCGACGCCTTCCAAGCTCAAACCGCATATCGACGTGACTGTGAAGCATGAAAAACAAAACAGTATATATGTACGGAGTAGGTACAAGACACCATATATATATATGTATATATATCTTCTTCAGTGCCCAAAGCTTTTATGTATAAAATGTTTTTCGCTGATTGATTGTTGAGTCTTTTTCACTTCTGAGTAATAAGGAAGAGTACAGTCACGTGTAGATGTGCAGGACACATCAGATAGATGCCAGTCCATCTGCCACTGCCCTTAACTCTGTATTTTGTTCATCAACAGTCATTATTAAAGTCACATATGTGTTTACAAGATGGGGCAATTAGATCACTCCATCAAATAAATTGGTCGCTGATGCAACGCGCAGACAACAAGCAGTTTGCCATCTTGATGCTTCGTCTTAGCCCTTGTTTAGATGTCAAATTTAATTAGCGTCTTGATGCGCGTGTGTTACTGTAGTATTTCGTTTCTATTTGTGAAAATTTGTCCAAACATTGATCAATTAGGCTCAAAATGTTCGTCTCATAAAGTACAACAAAACTGTGTAATTAATTTTTAATTTCATCTATATTTAGTACTCCGTGTATGTACCGATATTTTGATATGACGAGAATCTTCTTTTTATATAGTGAACTTTGAGGTGTAAATTTGAAATCTAAACAAGGCCTTACCTGACCACCTGGGTGCCTTGGCTGTGTTTAATTCCCCATCAAATCACCAAACTTTCAGAAATTCTCTCTCTAAACTTCACTATTCACCTATCACATCAAATCTCTCTCCTCGTCCATGGAACACTAAACGTGGGTAAATAAAAAAACTAATTACATAGTTTTAATGTACACGACGAGACGAATCTTTTGAGCCTACTTAGGTCATGATAGGACAATGTTTACCAAACAAATGAAAAGTGCTACAGTGCGCTACAGTGTCATATGTGACATTTTCACCAAACTTTCCCTTCCTCTTTTTAGAACTAAAACATACCAAGGATGGAAAGGGCCCATGAGGAGGAAATCGTCTTCGACCTCGTTGTCCACGCCGACATGGTCTCTTCTTCTGAATGAAATGTCCAAGCAAGTTCCCAAAAAAAAGTGACCATGTCAAAAAAAAAATTACTCCTCAATTCTTTCGGTCTCTTTCCATTTAAATGTGTAGTACAGTCCACTATAGCTACTGACTTGCTACTGCTCCTAGTAGCTACGGTATATTAACCACAAGCGTGTTACTACAACTGATGTGTTCATTATTACCTTAACACAAGATGGAGCGATTAACGCAAACACCAACATCAGGTACCGTTCCAGTGAGCCGACTTGATGCTTCTTCTGGCATATATAGACGATGAGGACGATAGCGGCCCACATTGAGGACATTGTCTTCAACCTCGTGTCGACACAGCGAGCACGGCCGGTACGAGTCAGTCACTCAATGCTATATGACCCCCGTGGAATGCAGATACAAGTGAAAAAACAGACGGCTTTTACTGATGGATCCAACGCTTCTTCAGCCACCAGCTGCTCTCTACACTCCTGATGCCTCCCGAGCGCAAAGCTCCCAAAGAAAAAAAAAGGCTAAAGCATAACGCATTGCAAGATATTGTATGTGTCAACATTCAACTTATATACATGAAAAGAAACACTGGTGCATATATGGTCGCTCTATTTATTTGGATCCCAACAACAAAAGCTCCATAGAGGCATAGACCATTGCAAAATATACATGCATGCAGCGGCTCTGTTTATTTGGACACCAAAAATCGATCGCTCACTGGGCCGCTGCATGTACATTTGTTACATAGACGACGAGGACGACAGCGGCCCACAATGAGGACATCCTCTTCAACTTCTTGCCGACGGTGACATCATCGACGAGTGGAGACTTGAGAACAGAGTCTGAGATAGAGGTGATGAAGCGAGCCGATTTAATACGAGACAGGCACGCAAACCTAGAAGGGTTGATAAATACATAGATACAAAGATTGGTTTTATCATTGGACCCAACATTACTAACATTCAACTTTGTATACACATATAAAGAAAACACTAGTGCATATATGATGACTCTATTTATTTGGAATCCCAACAACAAATGTCCATAAACTCTCGCATGCCTTGCACATGATCACTTGTAAAGACGCCGTATCCCCCCGTTTAATAAGAGAGATATTCCAAGATAAGGGAGTGTATTTCGTTACTGTCATCTACTAGTGAGTACAGTACTCTGTAGCTGACCATACCAATTCGGCGAGCCTGACTTCCTTAAAAAAACGACGCGAGGCTGACTCGAGATAAAAACGTGAGGCGCGCTGACTTTGAGCCCATGCGTCCACTGCATCGCCTTGCTGCCCGCGGCGGCGGCCCGTACCATTTGTGCCTTCGCAGCCCATCTAGCTAGCCGGCCCATCATCCACCGATCCATCTCAGCAACCCGACCGCTCGGGCCCCCCCACCGCGACGCGAACCAACGCCGTCGCGACGCGAACCCCCCGTGCCCGTGCTCCCAGGGAAGGGAGCGCACTCCAACTCTCCTGCACTGCGCCCATGCACCGCTTCCCAGCGCATCGACCGCCGACCCCACCTGTCATACCCACGCGGTGCACCGTGGACCGGGCGCGCAACGGCCACCGCACGTGGGCCCCACCCCTCCGCCGTGGGACGCGGAGGCGGAAACCTCCAGATCCCCGCCTCCGTTACAGAACAAGCGCGAGCGACGAACCAAGCCAAAAGCGCAAACGCGCAATAATTGAATCCAACATCCCCCTCCCCTCCTACTACTAGCGCTAGCGGAATCTTCTTCGCCTACTCGATTTGCGGCGTCTGCAGAGTCCACCCGCGCGGACCTGGCGAAATCTTCCTTGCTGCCGCGGCTGCTGATTTCCTGGCGGTTTTGCTGGTACGGCACGCGTGCGTGAGTGCGCTCTCACTGGTGTGGGAAGAAATCCTACTCTCTCTTTTTCTTTCCCTGCAAATTTGTGGTTTTTGTTGGGTTCCGCGAGTCCGTTTATGCGTAGGGGTAGTGCAGTTTCGCTCGCTTGCTTGGACTGGATTTGGAGCCATTTTGTGCTCCAATTTTGCGTGCCGATTGAGTTGGAACTAGAAAGGGTTCCGGTCGCTTAACTCTGTGAAGATTTTTCAATGTGCTTGTGTGAGGTTGGTGAGAAATGGGGGTTTGAGGCGGGCACGATTCGTGGTGAGAAGAAAGCCCTAGCCCTATGGGCTTCCCCATGTTCGAGGCGCGATTTAGGAACTGAAACATGTGGTTGGTATAAGCAGGGGCAGCGGATGGGAGGCTCTTTTCACATCATGCAGCCAATTTGTGGCGTGGGAGAGCAATGCCGGTTGAATGGGGGGATTGGGGGTTAGCTTAATTCTCTCTGTATAGAAGATTCTAGTGACCTTTATGAGCTTAATTATGTATTTTCGTGAATCTTGAATTACAACTGACTCTTGTGAAACCAAACTGATTGACAAAATGCAGCGACTGCACTTTTTCTGTAAAATTTACTAGATCAGATGAAACAAATTCGAGTTAGAAAACGGCCAAAAGGCCCGTGGCCCATGCCCAGATTACAAACAGATTGTATATCACTCACAATTCTGAGGAATTACCTGTTTTTATGTGGCCTTGGTAAACTGAGTATCCATGTCCACTTGTGCAGGATGTTAATTCTGCATCTTTTCAGATGCCCTGTCTCTTGTGATATTAAGGTGTGATGATCCTTTCCTTCCATGGTCCTGATAAGATTCAAATAATGCAGCTGACTGCAGGGAAGCAATGGAGTGGTGGGGCGCTGGTGTTTTATACTACTTCCGAACATAAAAGGGTCTTTTACGATGGCACCTGGAAGCAGCATTGTGACTGTAGTCCCTGAGTCGGACTGTGGGGAGGATGGGCTTTCTGAGGCACTTGGGGCCATTGGACTTGATGTAGACTCTACAAGCAAACCATGGTCGACGTCACTAACCAACGTTGCATTATCATCACTGGCTGGCTTGAATGATTTGCTCGAATGTCCCAGTGTGTACAAACTCAATGCTTCCACCTATACTGCAGGTTTGTGTGCTCATGGCTTATCTTCTCTCCTTTAACTCTGTTGCAGAAGCAGATATTTGATGATTGTGTGTTCCAGTTTGAATGCGAAGAAAATGCTGTTAATTTCCGTTGCCTGTTAGATATCTTGATTGAGTTATTAGTATAGAAAGAGTGCATTGTGCTATGAATACTGCATATACACCAGCTTAACATATCTGGGGCTTGTCCACTGATCTCATGTTTCTGAGCCTTCATGTTACTCCAATTTTGTAGCATAATGTAGTTTTTTTATTGTCATGTTCTAATCAGCAAGTTATCTGCTGTCCATGCTAACTCAAGTCGGTTGCGTCTTTCTCTGACCATTAACAAGTTATGCCTTTTATTGCTTCCATTAGAATACCTTCAGGTTTTCTACTTTGCTTTCTGTGCAGGCACAAATGCACATAATGCTGTTCATGCTTTGTTTATTATAACTTTCTTCTGCATTTCGCTGGCCTCAATGGATTAACTTTGTAGTTCTTAAAAATATTATTTTACTATGATCATAATTCCTTAAATTATAGGTTCAGGCCATACAACTGTCCGTATGCAGGTTCAAGTGGCTGTTTAGTTCCTAAAATCCTATCCAAAATTTCACTATGTAAAAAGTCCTATCATATCACATCAAATCTCTCTCCTCATGCATGGAGCATTAAATATAGGTAAATAAAAAAACTAATTACATAGTTTTGATGAACACAACGAGATGAATCTTTTGAGCCTAGTTAGGTCATAGTATGACCACAATTACCACAAACAAATGAAAAGTGCTACATTACACTACAATATCCTGAAAACGGAGAAATAGAGAGCCACGACAATTCATAACAGAGCCTTCAAGGGAGAAGAAAGAAGTGAGGGAGAAGGTGATTGGACAGGAGATCTTGCAAGATTGCAAGCACTACTAATGAACCCGCCTTCACAAACGGGTCATCACAAATAGTTTTTGATGAACCGTTTGTGATGCCCCCCATCACAACCGATTTGTTAAAAATCGTTTGTGGATTCGTGCTATAAACCGTTTGCAATGGTATCGTATAAATCCACAAACGATTAAAAATTTTATAACAAGGGAGATGTTCAAAGTTGTACTAACTACCGTGGGATTAAGCTGATGAGCCATACGATGAAGCTTTGGGTGTTAAAATTGGATTTCACTGCAATCATTCATTGGGTTGCCGAAATTATCTGTGATCAAGTATACCAAACAGAAGAAATCCATAATTCGGTTAAAGGATCATGAAAGAAGGGTAATCCTAATGCAGACAGAAACTCCCGTTAGCTAGGAGAATGACCAATTGCCTCAAAAAATCAGTTCGCGATGCTCAACTAGACCAACTGTATAAACCCATTCGTGCTCACACTTAATGATGATTTAGAACAAGTAATAAGTGAACAAGTTACCGCTGGTGAAAGCGCAAGTCATGCCGACGGCAAAGCTGATGGAGACGGTGAAGAGGCCGAGCAGCAGCAGATTGACCGGATGCTTCTGGTGGTAGGCGTGCAGAGGGCACAGCACTGCACGCAAACGAAGCAGACCCAAACACATCAAGGTTTCGCACCAATTTCAGCCCACTAAAAAATGCCCCATAAAACGAGAGAGAGAGAGAGAGAGAGAGAGAGAGAGAGAGAGAGAGAGAGAGAGAGAGAGAGAGAGAGAGAGAGAGAGAGAGAGAGAGAGAGAGAGAGAGAGAGAGAGAGAGAGAGAGAGAGAGAGAGAGAGAGAGAGAGAGAGAGAGAGAGAGAGAGAGAGAGAGAGAGAGAGAGAGAGAGAGAGAGAGAGAGAGAGAGAGAGAGAGAGAGAGAGAGAGAGAGAGAGAGAGAGAGAGAGAGAGAGAGAGAGAGAGAGAGAGAGAGAGAGAGAGAGAGAGAGAGAGAGAGAGAGAGAGAGAGAGAGAGAGAGAGAGAGAGAGAGAGAGAGAGAGATCATTTGCAGTATCCCGTGTCCAATTGTGCATGATGTTAATTCTGCATCAAGTATCCAAAAAAATTCGACACCTGACTCGAGATAAAAATGTAAAGTGCGTTGACTTTTGAGCCCATGCATCCACTGCGTCAGTCTCTTAGTCCAAGAGAGCCACAACCGTATAGGGCCTATTCGCCTTTGTGCCCGCGGCAGCGATTTTGGCGGCCCTTACCATTTGTTCCTTCGCAGTCCATCTAGCCAACCGGTCCATCATCCAACAATCTATCTCATCAACCTGACCACGTGGGCCTCAATCTCATCCATCCCCGTCCCCCAGGGCCCAACGAAAGAGTCAAACAAGCCGTTGATTGAGAAACGACGCCGCCGCGACGTGAACCCCGTGCCCGTGTTCCTAAGGAAGGGAGGGCACTCCAACTCTCTTGTACCGCCCCATGCACCGCTTCCCACGCACATCAACCGCCGACCCCACATGTCATCCCCACGCGATGCATCATGGACTGGGCGCGCAACGGCCACTGCACGGGCCCACCACCGTGGGTCGGGGAGGCGGAAACCTCCGGATCCATGCCTCCATTAGGCCTCGTTCGGTTCCTCAGGTTCTATGCCGGACCAGGAACGGTTAAGGGGCAGGAACGAGTGATCCCCCTCCCATCACTCGATCCTGGTTCTGTTTCAATTCCTGTCCAGGACCATTCCATCCCTATAATAAAATGTGTTCGGCTGGACAGGAATCATTTTTGGATCTTTATGCCATCAGACCATATTTAGTACAGGAAATAATATATACAGTATCATCATATTATACAAAGCTGTATATAAATCATCTATGAATACTGTTTATTACTGTTATTACATGTAGATCCCTACAGCACCGATTCGAGTTGGAGAAGGTGAACCTCCCCCTTCTTGGGATCCAGTATCAACTCCAAAAGGTACTCATCTGTCTATTAATGTTTATTACTGTTGTTGCTCATCTGCTTTAATTATATGGTTATGGTTAATAATCTATAAATTTATATGCTTTAGTTCTACAATGAGTATCTCATTGCGAGATTGTATTAGAAAGAGGAGGCAGGGAAAATAAACATCATCATGTCATCATCTTCTTCCTCCCTCCTCTTTCTAATACAATCTCGCAATGAGATACTCATTGTAGAACTAAAGCATATAAATTTATAGATTATTAACCATAACCATATAATTAAAGCAGATGAGCAACAACAGTAATAAACATTAATAGACAGATGAGTACCTTTTGGAGTTGATACTGGATCCCAAGAAGGGGGAGGTTCACCTTCTCCAACTCGAATCGGTGCTGTAGGGATCTACATGTAATAACAGTAATAAACAGTATTCATTAAGCTCCTGCTACAACAGTAATAGATAAACAATATTCAGAAAAAATAACATATATCAACCAAAGATAAACAAATAGGTTCAGATAAAAAATGAAAACTAACAAGAATGCATGGACAGGGAATGAAGATAACTCCCAGGAGAGTTTCAGTAATTGCATATATAACTCCAGGAGCTACAAACTTACATCAACTGGTTATAGCTAGACAGGGAATGAAGGACTAGTAGTCGTTAAGCAACAGTAATACTGCAACTTTGTACAAGCAGAACTGCAACAGTAATACTAACTAGAACATTGGACAGAATCAGAGATGGACAAATTTCATAAGGTCAATCAGAAATGACAGGAAAATCATGATGTGATATTCATTCACTACGATTGGCCATCAAACAAACTTGAATCAGGGAAATCATCCCAAGATCACTACAGTCCGGTGCTGGAGGGATCTACATGTAACAACAGTAATAAACAGTATTCATTAAGCTCCTGCTACAACAGTAATAGATAAACAATATTCAGAAAAAATAACATATATCAACCAAAGATAAACAAATAGGTTCAGATAAAAAATGAAAACTAACAAGAATGCATGGACAGGGAATGAAGATAACTCCCAGGAGAGTTTCAGTAATTGCATATATAACTCCAGGAGCTACAAACTTACATCAACTGGTTATAGCTAGACAGGGAATGAAGGACTAGTAGTCGTTAAGCAACAGTAATACTGCAACTTTGTACAAGCAGAACTGCAACAGTAATACTAACTAGAACATTGGACAGAATCAGAGATGGACAAATTTCATAAGGTCAATCAGAAATGACAGGAAAATCATGATGTGATATTCATTCACTACGATTGGCCATCAAACAAACTTGAATCAGGGAAATCATCCCAAGATCACTACAGTCCGGTGCTGGAGGGATCTACATGTAACAACAGTAATAAACAGTATTCATTAAGCTCCTGCTACAACAGTAATAGATAAACAATATTCAGAAAAAATAACATATATCAACCAAAGATAAACAAATAGGTTCAGATGCAGCTGCACACATATATCATCAAGTGTGAAAACTACTATCAGTCTTCTACAGTACTCATGTAGCCATGTGTGAGTGTGAGCAACATGCCACCGCAACATATAGAAGCTCCATTGACACAGTGACTGTAAAATACGGCCTTCAATGGTAGTCAAAGATCAGACTAGCCTAGACCTAATGGGTAATGCAGATAAGTGCAAAATTTAGGTTAACAGCAACGAAAGTAGGTCCAATATGTTCAACAGCTGAAAAAGGCAATAACAAAAATAATAACATACTACAGGAGCAATGTTTTCCTGCCACTGACCGGTGAACCACATGCAAAAACATAACATCACAGGAGCAACATGAAAATGGTGCAAAAATGTTGCTATATTTTCAGGAAAGTCAAGCCAGGATCCAGAGCAAAATGTTGAGCTGCCCCACGGCAAGAAATTTTCACCGCAGGGAACCAGTAACTATTACAGCATTGCATTTTACAAGCAAAAATTCAGATCTTTCTTTTTCAGAGTAGGACCTGCCTCTTTAACACGTGGTGCAGAATCGAAACTAAACTATATATATACATCCAAATAGGAAACTCCAAAACTTTACATGATGCATTGATTGCTTAATTCCATCGTGCATACATGATCACTCAACCAATCTTCAGTGGCGACATGGATAATACAAGAAAGAAAGATCACTCTGTAAGTAGCAACTAACAATATCTAGAGTGGCTGAAATGCTGCATGATCACTAGTAAACTTCTGTTTTTTCAAGTGACAAATGCACACTTTCAGCTGAACATGACAAATGCACACTTCCAGTGATGCTCTTAAAAAGGCAAAGAGCAGAGCAAAAATCGTGATGGCACAACAACTTTTGTCGTTGCTGATGCTGACTGAAATTTGTGCAACACTTTCAGCTTCTTTTTAGTAGCTAATGGAGAAATCAGGACTGAAACATGACCATACATACTTGTATAAAATATCCTACGACACAACATTTATTATCATTTTCAGAAAGCTAAACTATGTTCAGCCCGTGGTAAATACAGGTTTGTTGCTTTAAAATACTGACAAGTGTGAAGTGTCCATGGAAGACAGTAAATGATACACGAGGCTAGTTTTTTCAGATCCATGAGCAAAATCAGTTCATACCACAAGGCAGATGGCTGTTGAAAAATAGAAAAGTCTCAAGGTCTAAAAATAATAAGTTCTTACAATAGAAGCAAAAATCTAAATATCTATTTTGCAAAATAATAATAAGATAATATATAGGTCGAGCTGCTTCTTTAAGAGAAGAAAACAACATATCCGGTTGTCTCATTAAGCTTAATTAAGCTCGTGAGCCGGCTCGGCTCAGTTCGCTAACGAGCTAGAACATTGGCTCAAGCTCGGCTCATTTAGAATTCGAGCCGAGCTTTTTGTCCACCCTTAGTTTTAGCCAATGTCAGTTGCTGTTTAATTGCACTGGTTTGCTAACATTTCACCAGCGCCGCGCTTCGCTCTCGTCGCGTCCTGCGAGCCGCTCGTCTGGATAAGATCCGGAGGGTAGCACACGGGGAAAATATCCGGGCCGGTGGAGTGAAGGGGCTGTCAATCCGGGCCTGCTTTCGTTCCGGATCCGATCGAACCGAACAACAATTTGAAGCAAGGCCTGGTTTTATGCCGGCCCATTCCAACCCGCCCGGATTGGGCCTCGTTCCAGGCCGATCCTGTGGAACCGAACGAGGCCTTAGAGTCCGTTCGGTTAGCCCGGAATACAGTAGGAACAGTTCCAGATAGTAAAAAGTTAGTACAAACTAAATAAACAAGGAATCGAACGGGGCGTTACGGAACCAGCGCGACGAACCAAGCCAAACGTGCAATAATTGAATCCAACGCCCCCCTCACCTCCTCCTCTCCTACTTGTCGCCAAGTCGCCCACCCCGCGCCGCCAGCCTGCCACCCAATTTTTCCCCGTCTCCCCCTCTCGCGTCCCCCGCCTCCGCCCTGAGCGCCTCCATCCTCCGTCCTCCCAGCCATCACCGCCCCCAAGGCTGCGGCCCGCCCTCCCCGGTCGCCGCTCGCCTCCTCGGTCGCCGGCTGCCGCCCCCATCCCTGGTCGCCCTCCGCCTCCCCCACCTCAGTCGCCGTCCGCCGCCCCTCATCCCCGGTTGCCGGCCGCCGCGCTTGACGACTAGCAATTGGACGAGGAAACCACTGCGCCGTCACCCCCTCCCCTGCTTCCTCCTTCAAGTCGAGTCGTCGGCCGTCGCCCCCATCCCCAGTGGTGCCTCTCGTGACACGCTGGATCTGGAGTAGGTAATATATCCATTGATTTTGATGTGCTCTGGTTGGTGTTTAGGTTGAATTGGATTGATGCTTGTTATCATTTACCCCAGAGGCACCTTGTCTATTTGACTACATTATTCCATGAATGCCAGTATGGTTTATATATATTATTGTAGATATGAAACTTGCTCTTGCGTGTTCTTATTGTAGACAAGTAATTTGCTCTTGCTCCACTGCCTAGAAATAGCTTTCTCTTATTGTAGGGATGTGACTAGCTAGCATATAAGCATCCTTGTTTAGATTATCTGCTTGTTCAAATTTTGGAATTGATTTAGATTTGGGGCTCAACAAGGACTCATCTCCTGCCCTTAATGTATTGCAGTGAAGATTTGGGGCTGAACAAGGACCGGAGTAGTCTGGAGTGAAGTTGCTGTGCCCATTCAACATAGTCAAGAATATTCCAGACCTCGAGCAATTCCCAGTATCCTGTTAGCACATACTATTCAATGTATATGTACTGATACACAACTTGTAGTTTTTCTGCCACTGTCCTATTTATCTTCCCTTTGACTGTTAGCTTATAGTGGTTCTATCGCTGCCCTATTTAACTGACATACACATTGTACATGCAGTACTTTAAAATGGTGGGCAAATGTCAGTACTAGAATGAAGTCTGGAAGTTGCACGAGTTTGCCGTGCAAACTGTTCCAAAGTTTCCCAGGATAACTCATCTTTACTGGTACACACTATTCTTTACTTGTGGGCAAACTGTTAGCCTCTATGTATGCTTGTTGTATGAAAGAACTACCTTCTTAGCATGAGCAATGGGTAGAGCCTGGTAAGTCAACCTTTATTAAGTATGCTTCCAAGTGTTCAATAATAGTGCAATACTACCGCTGTCATTTTTTATTTTTACTTTACTTGCAATTTGAATAACTGAGATTAGTTCATGCAAAGAGATATTAGCTGGCCTCTGAATATGCTTCTGCCTTTTCTTTCAAATAATAAGTATGCCTCCGAGTGTTCAATAATAGTGCAATACTACTGGTGTCATTTGCCTATGTGACGCGGATGGAGGCGCTGCGGGTGACGGTGGAGGCAGTGAGATAGGCCGCAGCAAGGATAACGGCTGGAGGTTGAAGGTGACCTGACATGTGGGTCCCACGTGTAAGTGACAGTATAGAGAGAGGAGAGGAAGGGGACAAAAGGGCATGAGGGACATTTTACACGTACGTGTGCCCTCAATCCAACGTGGACAGCTGCGCTGGCATGCCACGCGAGCGAAAATGGTAAATATGTATGCCTTTCGCAACAACAACAACAACAACAACAACATAGCCTTTTGTCCCAAGCTAGTTGGGCTAGGGTAGAGGTGAAACCCAAAAAGGCAAAAAACAGAAAAAGAGTTAGAGGAAAGCAGAAAAGAAAGCAAAGATCACGGCTCAGGCACATTGATTGCTAGTCTCCAAGCGCGCCTATCCATAGATAAATCCTTAGAGATATTCCACTCTTTAAGGTCTCTAATAACCGACTCGTCCCAAGTTAGTTTGGGTCGCCCTCTACGACATGTCCGACATTTCAACCGATGTTGCGTCAATTTCTCCTCAATTGGTGCCACCCCGACCCTATCTCGAATATCTTCATTCCGTATCCTATCCCTTCTTGTGTGCCTTTCGCAACAACGAGGCTAAAAATATAGCGGCAATCGTTAAAGTGAGGTTTGGAGAGTGGGTATCTGTTATTATAATAGTAAAAAGTTAAATATCCCCTCTAGAATCGTTTATAGAGAGAGAATTAAGCTAACCCCCAATCCCCTACTCAGTCGGCATTGCTCTCCCACACCACGAATTGGCTGCGCGATGTGAAAAGAGCCTCTCATCTGCTACCGTTGCTTATACCAACCACATTTTTTCAGTTCCTGAATCGTGCCCCGAACGTGGGGAAGCCCCTAGGGCTCTCTCCTCGCCCCGAATCGTGCCCGCCTCAAACCCCCATTTCTCACCAATCTCACACAAACTCATCTAAAAATCTTCACAGAGTCAGAAGAACAGAACCCTTTCTAGTTCCACCTCAGTCGGCACGCAAAATGCCTCCAAATCTAGTACCAGCAAGCGAGCGAAATTGTACTACCACTACACATAAACGGACTAGCGGAACCCAACATAATCCACAATTGCAGGGAAAAGAGGAAGAGAGTAGGATTTCTTCCCACACCACACCAGTGAGAGCGCACTCATGCATGTGTACCGTACCAGCAGAACCGCCGGAAATCAGCAGCAGCAGCAGCAAGGAAGAAGATTCTGCAAGGCCCGCGCGAGTGGACTCTGCAGTTGCCGCAAATCGGGTAGAAGCTATAGGCCAGAGAGATTCCACTAGGAGAGGAGGGGGATGTTGGATTCAATTATTGCGCGTTTGGCTTGGTTCGTCGCGCTTGTTCCGTAACGGAGGCAGGGATCTGGAGGTTTCCGCTTCCCCGACCCACGGCGGGGGGAGGGGAGGGGGGCACGCGGTGGTCGTTGCGCGTGGAAGCTGTGTATGGGAGCGGTACAGGAGAGTTGGAGTGCCCTCCCTTCCTTTGGAACACGGGCACGAGATTCGCGTCGCGGCAGCATCGTTTCGAAATCAACGGCTTGTTTAACTCTTTCGTTGGGCCCTGGGGGAGGATGGAGATGGATGAGATTGAGGCCACAGGTCAGACGACTGGTGGACCCACGCGGTCAGGTTGATGAGATAGATTGTTGGATGATGGGCCGGCTAGCTAGATGGGTTGCGATGGCACAAATGGTAAGGGCTGCCGCCGCCGCGGGTAGCAAGGCGAATAGGCCCCATACGGCTGTGGCCCTCTTGGACTGAGAGACTGACGCAGTGGACGCATGGGCTCAAAAGTCAGTCGGCTTCACATTTTTATCTCGAGTCAGGTTCGTCGAATTTTTTTTTGGATACTTGATGCAGAATTAACATCCTGCACAACTGGACACGGATACTCAGTTTACCAAAGTCACATAAAACCATGTAATTCCTCAGAATTGTGAGTGATATACAATCTGTTTGTAATCCGGGCATGGTATCAATCAGTTGGCAACAACTGAAGCAGAGAGATCCAGTTTGAGGCGAGTTACTGATTACTAAACTACTACATTCAGATCTCATAACTGATGAAACACAATCTATTTCCGTAGCTCTTAGCCACAGACCTTTTGGCTGTTTTCTAACTTGAATTTGTTTCATCGATCTCGTAAATTTTATAGAAAAAGCACAGTTGCTCCCTCCTCGTACATTTTGTCAATCAGTTTGGTTTCACAAGAGTCAGTGGTAATTCAAGATTCACAAAAATACATAATTAAGCTCATAAAGGTCTCTAGAATCTTTTATACAAAGAGAATTAAGCTAACCCCCAATCCCCCACTCAACCGGCATTGCTCTCCCACACAATGAATTGGTTGCGCGATGTGAAAAGAGCCTCCCATCTGCTTATACGAACCACATTTTTTAGTTCCGGAATCGCGCCCCGAACGTGGGGAAGTCCCTAGGGCTCTCTCCTCGCCCCGAATCACGCCCCCCTAAGACCCCTATTTCTCACCAATCTCACACAAACTCATCTAAAAATCTTCAGAGTCAAGCCAACAGAACCCTTTCTAGTTCCAACTCAGTCGGCACGCAAAATGCCTCCAAATCCAGTACCAGCGAGCGAGCGAAACTGTACTACCATTACACATAAACAGACTAGGGAACCCAACATAAACCACAAAATTGCAGGGAAAAGAGGAAGAGAGTAGGATTTCTATAAAATTGTGCTTTTTCCTACTCTCTCTTCCTCTTTTCCCTGCAATTTTATGGTTTATGTTGGGTTCCGTACTGTACAGTTTCGCTCGCTTGCTTGCTGGTGCTGGATTTGGAGGCATTTTGCGTCCCGATTGAGTTGGAACTAAAATGGTTTTGGTCGCTTGACTCTGTGAAGATTTTTCAATGTGCTTGTGTGAGGTTCGTGAGAAATGGGGGTTTGAGGCGGGCATGATTCGTGGCGAGAGGAAAGCCCTAGCCCTATGGGCTTCCCCCATGTTCGGGGCGCGATTTAGGAACTGAAACATGTGGTTGGTATAAGCAGGGGCAGCTCTTTCCTCTGTAAAATTTGTGGCGTGGGAGAGCAATGCCGGTTGAGTTGGGGATTGGGGGTTAGGCTCTTTTCACATCATGCAGCCAATTTGTGGCGTGGGAGAGCAATGCCGGTTGAGTTGGGGATTGGGGGTTAGCTTAATTCTCTCTGTATAGAAGATTCTAGTGACCTTTATGAGCTTAATTATGTATTTTCGTGAATCTTGAATTACAACTGACTCTTGTGAAACCAAACTGATTGACAAAATGTAGGAGGAGGGAGCGACTGCACTTTTTCTGTAAAATTTAATAGATCAGATGAAACAAATTCGAGTTAGAAAACGGCCAAAAGGCCCGTGGCCCATGCCCAGATTACAAACAGATTGTATATCACTCACAATTCTAAGGAATTACCTGTTTTTATGTGGCCTTGGTAAACTGAGTATCCATGTTGCAGAATGTTAATTCTGCATCTTTTCAGATGCCCTGTCTCTTGTGATATTAAGGTGTGATTTTCCTTTCCTTCCATGGTCCTGATAAGATTCAAATAATGCAGCTGACTGCAGGGAAGCAATGGAGTGGTGGGGCGCTGGTGTTTTATACTACTTCCGAACATAAAAGGGTCTTTTACGATGGCACCTGGAAGCAGCATTGTGACTGTAGTCCCTGAGTCGGACTGTGGGGAGGATGGGCTTTCTGAGGCACTTGGGGCCATTGGACTTGATGTAGACTCTACAAGCAAACCATGGTCGACGTCACTAACCAACGTTGCATTATCATCACTGGCTGGCTTGAATGATTTGCTCGAATGTCCCAGTGTGTACAAACTCAATGCTTCCACCTATACTGCAGGTTTGTGTGCTCATGGCTTATCTTCTCTCCTTTAACTCTGTTGCAGAAGCAGATATTTGATGATTGTGTGTTCCAGTTTGAATGCGAAGAAAATGCTGTTAATTTCCGTTGCCTGTTAGATATCTTGATTGAGTTATTAGTATAGAAAGAGTGCATTGTGCTATGAATACTGCATATACACCAGCTTAACATATCTGGGGCTTGTCCACTGATCTCATGTTTCTGAGCCTTCATGTTACTCCAATTTTGTAGCATAATGTAGTTTTTTTATTGTCATGTTCTAATCAGCAAGTTATCTGCTGTCCATGCTAACTCAAGTCGGTTGCGTCTTTCTCTGACCATTAACAAGTTATGCCTTTTATTGCTTCCATTAGAATACCTTCAGGTTTTCTACTTTGCTTTCTGTGCAGGCACAAATGCACATAATGCTGTTCATGCTTTGTTTATTATAACTTTGTGTCTCATCTCATCAATGACCATAAGGTGGACTTGCATGAAGGGTGCACGTTTAACCACCGGTATGTGAAGCCCAACCCTTATGAAGTGGAAAACGCTACATGGATGCTCACTGTAAGTAACAATCAACATCTCTGTGCATGTTAAATACCTAAAAGTTTGGATCTGTGGTAGCTATTTCCAATCATTCAATCTGGAATGTATGTTCTCTTGCTCATTAGTATATACATTGATGGGTTACTTGGATAGTATTAGCTTATGTCCTTTATATTCTGTGTGTGACCCCCGTCCATTCTTTTCTTACTTGTGCCATAAGCACTTCAAGACTCTGAGTGGAGATCCATCAAGTGCTGCATTTCACCACCTTGACTGGTGTTTTGTTATATGCAGGTGTTCAAGTGTTTCGGACAGCACTTCTGCCTGCACTTCGAGGCGTTCCTGCTGGGGATGGCGCCAGTGTACATGGCATTCCTGCGGTTCATGGGCGAGGAGAGCGAGGCACAGGGCTTTGGGTACAGCCTGGAAGTGGGCGGGGGTGGGCGGAAGCTGACATGGCAGGGCACACCGCGGAGCATAAAGGACAGCCACCGGAAGGTGCGGGACAGCTTCGACGGGCTGATCATCCACCGGAACATGGCGCTCTTCTTCTCCGGGGGCAGCCGGCAGGAGCTCAAGCTGCGGGTCACCGGGCGCATCTGGAGGGAGCAAGGGCAATGAACCAATTCTCCTTGGTGTATCGTAGGAAAGGCAGCTTCTGCTCTTTGCCATGGTTGAAGTTCCATTCCATGTTGATCATGTGCATTTGTTGTACAAAAATACTTTTTGCACGCTGTAGCCTAGACTGTGTTGAAACCTGATTAACACGGGGAAAAAGCTCCGGGAAAACCTGACTGACTGTCATGACGTTCATGCCGTGTCCTGTCAGAAAGGCGTTCTTGTTAGCTGGAGTAGTGTGGATAATGGGCCGGGCCGAGATGGGCACGGGATTTGGCACTGAAGTCACACGTAGATGCATTGCAAGATGAAATTTCGCTGTGTTTCAGTTCAAAAATATTATTCGTATGACGTGCACGTGAATCGCTAGGATATGACATTGGCGCCTTGACTGTTGGTTAGAAATTGGGCATACTATAATATTTCGATAAAAAGGATTACCGTAACACGGCTAACAACAACGACGCTTTGGCCGAGTGGTTAAGGCGTGTGCCTGCTAAGTACATGGGGTTTCCCCGCGAGAGTTCGAATCTCTCAGGCGTCGTTTCATTTTGTCTCTTTTCTTCCTTCAGCCTTTTATTTTCTTTTCCCTCCCTGTGGTCAGTCGAACTGATCAGAAGCATTTACACTCTTTTTCCCTATTTTTTTTCCTCCCCGTGGTCAAACCGCGCCGGAAGCATTTTTACTTTGGAACAGATTAATGTATTCTTTCCATGCAAAGAAATTTTTATTGTACATGGGAATACCTTTCTTTTGGCCATCTTTTTCTTTTCAAGTGTAACAGCCGTTTTAAGAAAACGCAGTACACTTTGCCAAAGGCCCAAAGCTTGTAATATGGTAGACTAGAATCACAAAGCAATTCTTTTATTGACAAGCAATCAATTACCAAAACAAGCATGTGCACCAGCCCTCGAGTATACACACAGCATAAGATCAATGTCGATACACACAAGGTCGGAGGTCCTCTCATCTAAGGCTTTACAAACATCTAGGAAGAAAGGTACCCCAGTTCCTGCCGCGTGAATTGGCTCATATGAAACAAAGGAATTCCATCACCGGGCACCAGGCAGCCACACCAAGCAATGCTTGCGATGGAGCATATTCCTGTGGGCTTGGCTTGTGGCAGATCAACGGATCATCAAGGCATGAAGCGTCGATTGGTTGAGGCACCGAGGCCACTGCACAAATAGAACAGGCATTTCAGGATCGGGAACTGGATGAAATGAAAAAAAAAATGAATAGTTGGACTTGCAACAAGTTATGCCTGGTGGAAACAAAAGAAAATGGTATATGTTCATCTCTTCGCGACGCAAAGAAAATAAGGAGTTCAAATGTTTGTTCAGAATGTTATATAACCTTCTTCTGAGTTAGATGGATGGACCAGCAACTGAAGTTGCATGGCCTGATTCTTGCAGCTGCTTCAGGGTGGATGCAAGCCAGTCGAGCCCATCATATAGGCCCTCACCACGGAGCGCACAAGTCCCCTGTATGTGCCATATTCTATTCCTGAGATCATGCAATCCCAGTCCTTCACTAACCTCATCTGTGCTCATCGCACCTCTCTGCATGAAGGAAAAGCATCAGTCTAGTAATGTAATCCTATCACTGCTCATTTGAACCATTAAAGAATCTGAAGGCATTCAAAGCAGTTCTAAACTTACCATTCAATTAGCCATACTGAATTTCAAAGAAGTGTAAACTTGGTACTCAAAAAGGCTTCAAAAGGACACAAATAGTTTTCGTAACAGTTTCTACACAGCATGGTCTACGCATTCACTGTTTTCTGAAAGATACCTATCTAACATGTCCGGAGTACATGTTACGGTTTGTATATTTTATAAGGTAAATTTGTCTTGCATGTAATCAATGCAAAAGACATTGGATACCACATAATCTTACAAAAAAATTATGTGACTAAAGAAAAATTGTAAAAATAAGAAAGAGGGGGGAAATTAACATGTAATATAGCCATTGATCAAAAGGGAAGTTCATTATACATAAGCAGTCACATGTGAGTACGCCGGTACAGTAATAAAAAACTACGCAATTCGCCATTAGCGCTCCAAATTCTTGGTTTTAACTTACCAGGTCCTGCTTGTTTGCAAATACTAAGATAATGCTGTTTGCCATCAAAGGGTCCTTGATAATGGTCTGGAAGGAGAAAAGGAATGCATGTTAGTAGGACCCATATCATTAACAGACATAATTTAAGGAGCCGGAAAGTTCTGTAGTGATGGAGATAGTGTGAAATTGTAACCTGAAATTCTTGCCTCGCATCTCCAATCCTATCTCTGTCCAAAGAATCAACGACATAGATCTGCAACAAGTAGAAAGCTGAAACACACACTTAGCAAGACGACTAAATGCTCTTCACTTATGTTCTGTATGGCAATTTACTAAGTTCATCCATGCAGTTTTATTAAAAACGTGCTTACATTTCAGACTATATATACATGTATATGCCATGATTTGGATATTAACCACAACTTAAGATAAACAGTGCAAAGTTCAAAGCAAGAATTGAGAAACATTAGGCTACAAAGAACAGACAGACATAATGAGAAGCTAGGCATGTGTATATACACTTCCATGTAACAGTTATTACCAGTGCATCAGAATTACTGAGGTACATCTTCCACAGTGACCTGAGTTTTTCTTGGCCCCCAACATCCCACATTGTGAATACCACATTCTTGTACTGAACTTTCTCCACATTAAAACCTGCAGGGGAGAATTTATGTTAGCAGAGGCAATCATTAGATCAATGGATGGAAAAATGAGGAATGCAACAAAGTTCAAAAGAAACATGTCAATATATGAAGAACTGACTGCAAGTGGTCTTTTCACCCCCATAATCCAAATTGTAAAGGCAAAGATTCCTAACACGACAAGTAATAAAATACAGTGACAATGTATCAAGTTTGTAGTTCGATTTGGCCAAAAGCATGACACATCTCTGGCTAAATAAAAAGTTACACTGCTATCCATTAAATTTACCAGCTTTTTTCTTCCAAATATATATCATATATTCATATGATAAATTTATGAATCAATTGAATGAAAGGCAGCTTTGAGGAAAGTCAGGTATGAACCATGAGGTGTAATATTGACAAATGTTTCTGAATCAAAACCAAATAAGATCAGATAACACCTTCTAAACACTAATTATCTACTATTTCAACCAAATATTGGTGGTCATGATTTCCTATTGTTGCCTTTGTTTAATACTCTGTACAGCAGACACACCAAAGATTTCAACATTCAGGGGGAAAAGAGCCTTTTAGTTCCATATTTTATTTGCAACAACACACAAAAATAAGAAATGGCTAATCAGCTTACTAATTACAATCAGCATGGCACACCATAACCATTCAGCATTGGATATAAAATAAGAAAATAAATAATGATATGGGTCACCTACCCACTGTAGGGACTGTTGAAAGAACCTCTCCCATGTGCAGCCTGTACAATATTGTTGTTTTACCAGCTGCATCCAAACCAAGCATCACAACCTTGAAAAGGTAATCACACTGTTAGTGACAGATTCAGACAAATATACAGAACTGATGGACAATGATGCGATGAATAAGACTTTATGCAGTGATTCATTGGGTTAATTAACGAAGATACCTGAAATTATATATTTAACTAGAATCACTAGATTTTTTTTCAGATTTGTTTTGGCCTTAAAATACTAACTGGGTTAGAAGTCAGTACCTAGACCCATCACCTACTGCTAATGTACATTACTTAATTGCTACCTCCATCCACGTCATCTCAGAAATTCCCACTTCACAGTCCACTGTAAGGATGATATAGTTTTTCTTTTCGTTAAAAGGGAACGCAAGGATGAACCAGTTGATAACTAGAATTAAAGAGATCAAGCACTGAATTCAATTGATCTCTGCACAGCACAGTTAATAGCTAGAATTGAAGAGACTTCAAAGCAACAACAGAATCATAAATAACGGACCCCTGGTCATACGCCACTCGCAGTACTTAACCAAGAAGTCGGATCGGAGCTTTGCCATGGAACCCACCAAAGCACCAACCCACACGGCCACATGCCGAAATTCTTGTGCAGTACCAGCCCAAGCAACATTCATATTACCTCCAGCAGACCCAACGCAATACAATCGAAAGCGGTGTCCCCAAGACTGCAGAGGTTCGTTCAAGAATCACACTTCACCAGGCAAGGCATGCCTAAAGGTTTCAAGAACCTACCTACCTTGGCTACCTACATCTACATGAGCAAGCAATCCAACCAAGAAAAAAAGTAAAAGAACGGACAGGGAGGGTGATATTGGTTATTACCCTCATCTCCCTGGTGGAGAAAAAGGAATCGAAGAGCTTGCGAATAGCCTGCCCCATCCCCCGCCGCTTCCGGCCTGCCTGCGGGTGGCGGGTTCTTGGACAGCTGTTGCCCTCTACGGCCGGCCGGCTTCTGTTCTCCCCCTTTCTCCCCGGGATTCCGTCGAGCTCGAGGAGTGGATCGCGGGAGCCAGGTCTGGA